>JAULCF010050005.1:0-12751 GCA_032361265.1 Devaleraea mollis | reverse complement strand
TACTGTACTCCTCCTGTTTTCCTGTTTTTCTCTTATTTTCTTTTTCTTTCTTCAAACACCTTTGTTTACCACAATTGCGGAAGAGCGACTTTGCAGGCTGGAAAACCGGATAGTAAAAGATCTAAGCGTGATCTGCTTATCATAAGTTTGTATGAAAATATTTTGGGTCCAGTGTAAGCAGGAGACTTGCTGGGTACCCAATTTTGACTGTGCTATCCGCGGAGTTCCGTGGATAGCGTAGCTCTTGTGAGCCAGAACAAACGGGATCTGGTTATCATAGGATAGTGTGAGAATATTTTGGGTCCAGTGTAAGCAAAAGACTTGCGGGGGGCCCAAATTTGACTGCCATTGTGATAGAGCCAGAACACCGCCCCATGGAGAGTTTTATTTTTTCCTGTCGGATGAGACGGAAATAGGAAACAGTCCATAAAAATGGCCTAGAACGTTTGAACCATCGTAAGCTGCAGCTTAGTTCAGCAGATTTTGACACCTTCTGTGCATAGATGTAACCACAAAGGTAAATATATTCGAAAAGCAGAATTGAGATTTAACTTGGTTAGCAAGAATTACAGTCACGCGCCCACCTTTTTTGCGACTTGCTGAATCATTTCAGATTTAGCGTGGGTGCGATGGCCCGGAATATGAACTCCTCTGAGTGCGCATAAGTTCTTAGATAGTGATAACTCAGTAAACTATTATTTGCTGGTACTCAAGAATTTCTTTCAGCTATTCGTTGGTGTTAATAGCTGCACAAGAATGATCTTGTTACCATTAATAGCATCGGTTTTGGGCGAGCATAAAAACTCTCTACCTCAATCACGGAGTGACTGAGGAATGAAAGGACTCGATTTGATCCGAACCACAGCGCGGAAAGCATGATGGGCTTTCACTTTAGACACTGGGCTAATAGAAACGCATTATCTCTGCAACAGTACAAGGAGAAACGTTGGCTTTGTCTTTGTGTATAGCTACTGATTAAGTACGTTGCTAATGAGAGGCACTTGAAAGATCCTTTTGCATCAGAGCAACGGCTTCGGACAGTTTTTCATTTGATAAGCTGCCGAGCTTGCACTGTGTCAACTGTACACTTTAAGTGACGTGCAGAGGGTCGAGCATGGTAGCGAAAGTTAGCTCGCGACCGATATAAGCTTCAGCTTCGCTGATGACGTAGAGCTCAGTGTCTCTTGTATCAACCAGAGCAGCTTCTGCTACTCGGTGTGAGTACCTCACGGTTGGCGACTTTTCAATTCCGCTGGCGCACAGACAATTGCCTTGAACTCAAGTATGTTCGTAGTGCAGTTTTCGGAAATCGGGGCCATTAAAATGTGTTTTGATGACTTGTTGTTGATGCATTCTGGAGTCGACAGTCGCCGTTACTGTGGAAGTAGAGCACCAAATCATCTACGCACTAGTCATAGAGGCATTGTGCAAGAGCGTGACCCAACTGAAATTAGAATTGTCGTCTTAGACGGCATGTGTGTACTTATTTACACGCTCTACTATGCTCTCAATATGACAATTATCAAAATGAATGCTTTCAGGACGGAGAGAATGTAGAGTGTGGACACAGGGACGTGCGCGTCGAATGGTCCATCGACTACAGTGTCTACGCCTAGAGAAGCAAAACTGGTAGACAGTCTCTATCTTCTCCAAGTGTGGGCAATGAGGAACATCGAGAGGCAGATATCTTCAGCTTTTTCTGACACGTAAACACGGTCATCGATTGTCCGCAAATCGTGCACTGAGTCCTTGACCGACCCTAGCTCTTGTTCTGGCTCTATCACAACTTGTGCCATTAAATGGCAGTCAAATTTGGGTCCCCCCGCAAGTCTTGTGCTTAAACTGTACCCAAAACATTCTCATACAAACTTTTAATAACAAGACTACGCCTAGATCTTTTACTATCCGGATTTCTAGCCTGGAAAGTCGCTCTTCCAGTAATGGTTGGCCAATAAAGTACAGTGAAAATTTCACTCCTGCCGAGCTCACCTGGCTTTTGGAGTGAATAAATTTGCTCTAGCTCTCTGGGTGTTGGTGTGCGCCTCTGAGAGAGAGACTATGGGATCCCTCTTTGGCGTGTCTGTTCTTAAGTTTCTGTTGCTCTGTACGCTGTTTACCGGCGTGCAGATAGGAACGACATAACATAGCCCTTATTTGGTTACACCCGGCGGTGCGTGGTGCTGTGACGCGCGCACGTCGTTCCGCTACCCCCTGCACGTTTAAGGTAGATTGCGGGTGGAGCGCATTTTTGGACGCACTGAGAACGGCTTTCGCTTGTTGACGATGGCGCGAGAAGACGGCATGTACGAATGCCCGGCCGTGAGCGACGAAAATGAAGGGGGAGTAGGTGAGCACTGGTGACTGTGAGTGTGAAAGGCTATATGACCTCTCGTTACTGGTGTGTTGATCATCAACGGCATGATGCCGAGATTGGGGGTTGATGGCTGTTTTTTTGCTGTATGAGTGGTGTCGTGGCGGCCGCGAGCGCCATATGACCATGTCATCCATGCTAAGAATACCTGCTTTCTGAGTGGAGTCGTGGCGGCCGAGACCACTCCATGAACTTGCTGACTGAATATGCTGACTTGTTAAGACTATCTACCACCATTTCATTTATTTATCTTAAACTATCAACCGCCATGTCATCTGTCCCCGTTTCGAACAAACCAAGGAGCCGTCAGAGCCAACGACGACGGATTCTGAATCCAAACGTCGCGATAATGGACGGCTAGAGAAGCTCAGAAACAATCAATATGCTGTACCGAATACGCTCCGCACACTGGATTCTGTTGCGACTGGCAAATCTCTGAAGATTTGAGCTCACAAGATGTGCAGGTCCGTTTTTTAGCCTACACTAATTTCTTGAAAAAGATTCCCTCCCCTTTCGAAGAGGACTCTCTTCTGATAGAAATCTGTAAGGAGACATCTGAAGAGCTCACGAATGCTCGACGAACTTTCGTTAGTAAGGCAATTCAAACGTTTTACCGTTATTTGATTGCTGAGCTGACAAATATGGTCTAAAATACGCCAACCATTTTAGATTCATCTAAAATAGGGCGAATTGTGAGCCTATAGAATACAACTGAACAAGTTTGCACATGGTTAAGAGCCTGCGGTGGTAGCACTTAGGAGCTTTTAACCTAAGGTTACTGACAAATTGCTCAAATAATAGCAACTTACGCTTAAAGCGTTGACGGACAAAATTATTGTCTAACTCGCTTTATGAATCTTCTTGTTTGGGCATCTCTACTATACATGCAATAGAAGCTGCATGCAGAAGTAAAACCTCTACCAGCCCTATTTGTGATGCGTTTGACATGCAAGGCCTAATTTCCGATGCAGCTGAGGTCCGTACCACCCTTGTTTTACCAGGAATATTAACCAACATGTCTGGTATATGCTAAGTGCTTTGCGAAGCTCGACTTCGCACAAGACTATTACCAAAATTCTAGTTCCCCCAAATAATACGCGTTTTCATGCTTTCGTTGGTGAACAGAGTTTAAATACCGAAGTGCACACTTTAGGGGCCACTGGTGTTACTGAAACATACCGCCCGATGGTATTAATTTTGAGCCAAGAAGAGTTGATGGCTTATCAGATATGCCACATCGTAGTACTGTCATTGAGTTAACACAGTTGAATCATATAGCAAATAGGATATGAGTGATATTTAGAACCCTAAGTCTCATAATAGTCATCTGACTTTCGTTCTGCAGAGCTTATAATGTACAACCAAGCACTGAGATTACAGACTTTTTGGTTCACCACATATTCCCAATTTCCCGTCAGTGTGGAGGCGATTTGAGAGATCACACCTGATAGTCAAATAGATCAGTGTTTGTTTGGAGAGCGAAGCGGTGTAACGGCTGTTGCAGCAGCTGGAGGGAGTAGGAGATGGAAAAAATAGGAAGTCTTCTGTCGGTGCAGAAAGGACTCGATCGTCCGCCCATGTACTAGGCGTAGATGAAAAGTGGTGGGCTTTTTTCATGCCTGGATTTTAAAACGAGGAATCCAGGGCTTACTACTTGAGGGCTCGTGTCGTCGTGTCCATCCAGTACGAAGCTCATTGGGGCAGGGGGAATACTGACGAGGTGATCTCCAAGGATTCATCCGGTTATACTGGTGCGAAGGCTGATATTGTTTTTTGTTCAGGACGTTTGGCAAGGGGAGTGGATTGTGGATGAAAGAAGTCGACAATAAAGATGCTGCTGTGCGTGTGAGACTTTAGATTTCGATACTATCGCGGAAGGACTTCGTTGGCAATGGATCCCAGCAGGTTACAGATTTGGTGAGGAGACTTAATGAAGACTTCGTTCATGCTCCATAAAGTACGAAAACAACTATTGTACTGTCCCAAATCATGGAGAAGCGTGTCGATTACTTACACGAGGATCTGAACCGTTTTCGCAGTACATTTGATTTTCGTACAGAGACTTCGCTTGCGGCACGTTCGGAAGGTGCAGATCTTAAGTCACGGTTGCGCGTTATTAGTTTTTCCAGAATTATGGAGTGTCTGTCGGCTTCTCGCTCACCCCTTTTGTATAAAAAAGCTTTACGAATTCGAATTGAATCCATCAAGCTTTGACGGAAGTGATATATGCCGTAATGCAGAGGTGGAAATATACTTGACAGACGCTATGTTCACAGAATTCCAAGACCTTGTTGCTGTAGCCTCCAGTTCACACAATGTTTTGTTGGCGGAAGATCGTACCCGAGCCCTAGTTGGCAAGAGCTGTTGTGCTACAACCCGATGTTCCCGCGGCTAATTTCGGTAGTATTTCCCTTCTTGTCTGACTTTTGTGACGCTATTGGAATGTCACCGACTCAATTTGTCTTGGTCATCTTTAAGCCACCGATGCGAGGAGCTGTGGTGTCCTGTATCCTCGGATCGACCGTGATATTTCAGGATAGCGAGACGGGGATTGGTCCATGCCGCCGAGAGGTTCTCCCAGGTGTCTGTCGCACTTCTTTTCAAATCTTTTTGACATTGCGCCCAAGTCTGCTTAAATACTTCGTGTCAATGCTGCGCCAAGTTAATAGTTCTCTCCATTCTTTATTTATACAATCAAGAAACTATTTCACGTGGATGGAAGGCAAATCGAAGGATCTAGTTGGCGGTAGTCCGCGTAACAGTTTACCCGGGACCGGCAAGAGAAACAGATTCCGTTTGAATTGGACGCCACTGGGATGGAATGCATAAAAGGTGTAGCTACCTCCGGGGTGTATGGAAAGATTACTGCTACTAAGAGTCTTGTCTCCATGAAGGAAAAGAGGCTTACGGCAAGTTGTTTGCTTTTTGGGACTCCTTATTTGAAGAAATCTAGTCTAGATCTGGGTAAGGTAATGTTTCAGTGCAATATGTCTTGGGGAAGATCTTGGTTTCTGCTAAGACAGACTGAAATGGAAAATGCTGTTGTTCGCGTAAAATTGAATATGCTTGTGAAGGTGATGTGTAAACGCGTAAGAATGCATTTCAAAACGTGGAAGGAAGGTGGCTTGTCTCTGTTTTCGGCATCGGAATCATCATCGAAGGTGTAACGGAGTGTTTTCGTCAGCAGTTATTCAACAGCTTCCTCAGTTTCTATCTCCTCTACCACACCACATTCAGTCCCGACTGAATCCATGGGCCCGCTTTCATACTCCTTCTTCCCAATAAACACTTTGCACGCTATTGCATTCTGAGATTTGGTTTCAAAATATTTGTGAAGTGTCCCAATGAACGCTGTATTCGACAAGCTTTCCAAATCTGTAGATTTTGGTAGCTCCTGCTTCAGATCAAAAACCACTTGCGACGTTTCCAATTTCCGCAGGTCTCACCATATTCGAAGTTATTTTAAGAAGAAAATTTTCCTAGGTTCTTTTTCCTTCATTTCTGCGGCTTCTGGGTCATCACAATCGACGATCGGTCCTTCTAGATAGTCTCTGGTGATGGTAAGAAGAGAACGAGCGAATGAAATGACGGTGTAGAGCACATTTTAGTGGACAGATAGTACCTTTGGCCACGATAGGCATCCAAGATGTTCCACTAGGTAATCCCGCGCGACATCAAGAAGGTCAACTCTGGATGTAGACCCGGCAGTGTGAACTTTCGCGAAAATCGTTGGAGCGCATGAAGTCGTTTGTGCTCGGTGGGGAGACTCCTGAACTTGAAAGAGAGCGTAAATTACGGGTGTTCTGCTTGGTATACTGTATACGATCCGGTTCTCATCTCTCAGAGTCTTGGGCACCTCACACTTCTTATCTGGATGGTTTGAATACATCGGCAGTGGTGTAGGAAAACCATGATCTACTCCGAGAATTAAATCGTCAAATACTGCCAGTTTCACACGGTGGTCCTTGTCTTAGGGAGGTTTTCATACCACGCCTTAGTCTCCTCGACGGGTGTGACGAATGCAGAAGGTCCATCAGGCATATATGGAGAATTTGGTGTGCCATTGCCAGTGACCGTGTCGTTATAGAAGCACTTGACACGGGCTTCTGCTTTCCAAATTAAAAACTGTTACCAGGAATTTTGAATTTGGCAAGGAACACCAAACAGCAGACTCTTTCCAGAAGTAAGAGCATGGCACGTACTCTGCACTCACGAAAAAAGTCACTTTCCATTTTGACGTAAGCTGTTATGAAAGAGAAGACGTCGGCTTTCAAACTTGAATTCTGTAAATGCGATAGTCGCGCTGTTGCCACATTATATTCCTGAACGCTTCCTAATATTTATCGTCCTGTTTCGACGACGACGTCATTGATTAGATTGAGGTCAATTCTCGCAGACTGTTCCTTCTCCTTGCTTATGTCGTGTTTTACAATATGGCTGAGAATGTAGAGAAAAAAGTCCTTTTT
This sequence comes from Devaleraea mollis, assembly GCA_032361265.1. Classification (NCBI taxonomy): domain Eukaryota; phylum Rhodophyta; class Florideophyceae; order Palmariales; family Palmariaceae; genus Devaleraea; species Devaleraea mollis. The sequence goes on along the minus strand of JAULCF010050005.1, from coordinate 5,914 downwards.
CACCAGATCTGCGGTACCAGAATCTTTGGGCGTCATAGCGGACCAATGGATCAAGATATGATCTTGCTCCGGGGTAGGTGTGTCGTCATTGGTGCCAGGCTCTTCTAACTGGGTAGAAATAGTCTTGGAGATCTAATTCTTCAAGACCTCTCTGATTACTGCCGCGCTGAATTGGTGGCATATCACAAGAAAACTATTCCCGTCCTGTTAACCCCAGAGACATGCACCAATTCGGGAACTGCTTCATAGACCTGCGCATAAGCCATCTGAGAGGAAATTTGGGTCTTCTGTGGTGTGTTGGTGGTCTGGACAAAGAAAGGAGATAAAACCATCTTCCCCGCAACACGTGTCGATTCGTCGAAGACAACATCTTGTTGGGCAAATTTCACCGTCTGGTTGGCAAGATTTGTGAGGATAGGAACAGCTGCTAGTGCCTTGGCGAGGGGAAGTTGTTCAAATTTTACGTCATTTATCTTGCATTTGACGCGAATGTCTGCCTTGATCTCAGCAGCCAACGCTGCGCGAGTGGTAAGGCTTGCCTTTCGTGAATGGAACCTTCGAGTATTCTTCGGAACTGATTGTAGGACGGTTTGAAGAGCTTCGTATCCCACGCCTGTGGGGATATTTTCGAGGAGCGATTGGGTGGGGTTAACATGAGGGGTATGCTGGTTGTTGCTCTGGGTCGTGCTCTTGTCACCGCTGGTGTGGTTTCTGGGGTCTATGGTGTCAGATTCTGTGCTATTGTTTCCTGCCGTCGCATCATCGGTTGCAACCATGGTAAATGAGAGCAACAAGTCGTTAATTACGCAGTAGCGTGACGGATGGATAAAAGTTCTTGAAGCTATTCAAGTAGAGTTGGTTCAACGGTATGAGCCAGGCAATATTCTATTGGGCGGGTCTTTTTTCGCGGGAACATGGATTGATCGGTGATTGCGTTCAGAAAAATTACAAGATATACAGACATCGAGACACTTACTATTTCTATCTAATTCTATCCGGGTACATCACGCGAGGTATTGCGATGGCATAGAACACAAAAAAAAGAATAGATCAGAATGCAGACTGATCTATTCTATCTCCATGCACGGTATGAGTTTATCGATATGATAACGAATGTGGGAGTTTTTGACTGCCACGGGACATGGCTATCTGATTGGCCGTGTCAAATTCTTTATGCGACGACCAATGAGAATCGTGATATCTATTCTTATTTTGTTTCGGATCAATTTGGGAGTCAGCAGCTTTGATTTCGGCCTGCTTACAGGGTACTATAAATACTCTTCCGTATGCTCCGGATGAGCGTGCTTGATGAGCTCCAGCGGTGGGGACGGCGATTGTGACTTTCCCTTGGAGGTAGGGAGCTGAAGATGTGGTGAGTCCGCACGAACTTTAAGTCAAGTGAGTTCTTCTAAGAGTGTTACTAACTTTCGTTCTTCTATCGCGTTGAGCTGATTTTTTCCTCCCCAGACTGCTATATCTGCGGAGTATTTGTTACCTGAGCGGACGAGCGCCTCGCATCCCCGGAGAGTACGCATACCAACCTTATTCCGGCCCAACTGTGTGGCCGAGCGACAGGCGAGTTGCCCTTTCGTAGGAATCGCGGAGAATGCCATCGATCTTTCCACATGGTGTTCGCATGCCTTATTCCACTTTGAGTTTATGCACGCGCGTCTACGCGCATCTCCAAACTTTCTAGCGGATTGCCCCGCTTCTCTTCTGCTTCCTCCTCACCACATTGGCAGACGCATCGGTTGTCTTGAGTTAATGGCTGACATCTCAGGCTGGAGATACTGCGCTAAGTGCGTCGCACTGCACAAAAAAGCACCTGGAGGCGTCCCTGAAGACCCCAAAGAGCGCCTTTGTCGGCTCGACGACGAGCCGGGGTCTCCTTTCCACCTTAACGACTCTTCGAATTCTACCCTGTCTGTAAAATACGCCCCAATCCACCGCAGAGGCAAGAAACGCTAGACCACTCCACTTTAAAACAACCCACCCTCGCCTGCTGCAACTCTCACAGCTGGTCCGCCTCGCCTACGCCCTGCCATTAAGGACATGGGCGAAGCGTCGATTTTGCAAGGCCGCTTTTTCAGATGCATCCCCTCGTCATGCATAGAGGCATACCGCAGCCTTCTCAAGTTCAACCTGAGTCAGTGCGTTAGTCTCGTCCGTGCACTCTGCCCCAACTCGCAGCAATTCACAGACGCAGGTCAAGACCGAGATCTCATTACTTTGCCGTCTCGCGCCGCCTTCATCAAGGCGAGGAAGGCAAGGGTAATGAGGTCTTGTAAACCTCTGCCCTCAGGGCGCGCATAACTCGGGCCTGGTATGGCGGCGCCTCTTTAGTACAACTCTGGCAGGAGGCTTTTGATGCCGCTGCAGACGAGAAGGACTGGCTCAAGCGCCATCCCGCTGCACTCTCTAAACAGCAGCAGCGTGCGGTCTCAATTAATACAAAGCGTCTTGAGCGATCCCGCGACCTCTCTCAAGTCGCCCAGTACCGGCGCTCTCTAAGCCTCACCATACACCCTTATCCCGCTGAACGGTACAATGGAGACATCAAAGCAGCTCTTCTCTTCCTGCATTCCACGCGAAATCCTGTACTTAAACTGCCCCTACATCGCTACAGTCTGCGACAGTGCCCTCGAATAAGCTCTTCAAGAACGTTCTGTGTCCCGCATGAACGACCACTCTTCGTCGGGTCCGGATGGAATGCCAGTGACGCTTCTTAAGCTGCTCGTCCGTCCCCGCAAAAGTGAGGCTACCGATAACTATGGCCTCTCCGCCCTCCACGGTTTCGTCTGTCTTATGGCCGAAGGCGGCCTCAGCGCTGAGGCCGCCCACGTCTGTGCATAGGCTACGCTTCTCGCATGCACAAAGGACAATGGAAAGTACCGCCCGATTGAGGTCTACACCACTGCCCGCCGCCTGGTCTCGTGCTGGCGTATGAAGCTTGCGCTTCCAGGCACACGAGACTACTTCGCCCCGCATCAGATCGCAAACGGCGTGCCTGCAGGCACCAAGGTGGCTATCCATGCCTTCCCCGAAACTCTGGGGAAGCTTCGATGGGATCCTGGCAGGGAAGCCATCTTCATAGACGCCCATAATGCTTTTAATGAGATCGACCAACAGCTCATACTTGAAGAAGTCCGCATCCACGCGCCAGGTATCGCGCGCTTCGTTCACATGGTGTATGGTTAAGCACCATGTCTCGTAGCCGGCCGCCGCATGATTCAATTGCAGCGCGGCACACAGCAAGGCAATCCGCTGGGGAGTTTTCTCTTCTCCTTGGTACTGCTGCCCCTCATTGATAAGCTGCACTTAAAGTGCAAAATAGACCTCAATGTTTGGTGCGCGGACGACGGCACCCTGGTCGGACGCGTCCCGCAGATTTCTGAGGCAGCGCGAATCATCAGCAACAGCTGGGTCGCCCTCAGCTATCACCTCGAAGTCGACAAGTCGAAGCTCTGGTAACCAAATGTCAATGTTAGTCTCCTCGGAGACCTCGCTTTCGAGTTCCTAGAAAACGGGGACGTCCCTGAGATGTTCTGTCCGGCTGTCGGCGTCAAATATCTTGGAGCGCCGGTTGGAACCGACATGTTTGTCGCGAGGCATCTGTCAAACACATCGGAGCGTCGGTTGGCACCGACAATTTTGTCGCGAGGCAACTGCGCGAGCGCATGACGCGCCTCGACGAGCTCCTCTCCGCCGTCGAGGATCGGAACGACCCACACATTTCAACACACATGCACAGACTGTGTGCATCTGTGGTGCAAGTTTTCTACATCTTATGTGGGACTCCCTACTATCAGACGGCGCCCTCGAAAGATCCGTTTGACGCACAGAAAAAGATGTGTATTAACCGCCTTCTGCCCGTCGCGGCCGACCTACCCGACGCGTCCCTAGCGCAAGCCTCTCTCGGCATGCGCGATGAAAGCCTCGGACATTTGCTCCTTCAAGTCGTCGCAATCACAGCATACGTCGACTCCAAGATAGATACTGCGCATGCCGTCACTATTCTTCCCGGACAGCCTTCTGTGGAGGAAATGACTCCAATCTCCACTCTACTAAAGTCCTGCTACAACAAAGTCGATTTCGTGGCCACGGAGGGCGCGCTCATGCCTTCGCTTCTGCAAAATCCTGGGCACAGCCAACAAATCATTTCCAGGGCGTGAAGGAGCGGAGATCCGAACGTTTCTGGTCACCAACAGATATCCTCACGAAATATCTACGGTTAGATGACCAAGTTAAGCGCTCACGCTTCAAGTCCATCACCACGAAAGAGGGCAGAAAATCCTTCCAGGCCGGCAAGTGTTCATGTCAGAGGCTTGGTCCATTTGGCTCCAGTTCTGGCTCGGCGCCGCAGTCTATGACTTTCACTTGAACGACTGCCCAGCCCAGCTTCAGACATGGTGGCCAGCCAATGGACATCTTCGGCTGGCACTCTCTAAACAAATGCCCCACCGGATATGGCGAACAACGCGCCATAAGGCCGGCGCGCTGCAGCGCGAGGGCATACAGGCCGCCGACATCCCCTCGCGCTGCGAGGAGAACGGGCTCATGCCCGGCGCCGCATATTGCCCGGGCGACATCTACGACACGACGGCGGCCGTATGCTTGGACGACGCGTTCTCCTCCGCCGCCTTCGACTTTACTGTGCATGGGGTGATCTGAGACAGTGGACCGACCAACGTTCTCCTCATCCGCAGCTGCTCCACTCCGGGTGCAGCATCATGCGATACGGAGGAGCACAAGATCTCAGACTTTCTCCGCAGGGAAAAGGAGTTGATATATCTGTTCTCACGGACAAAGGCATCACATGGACGCGCGGATTTCAGTTCCGGCCATTCAGAATAGAAACTTATGGTGTCAATGGACCTGAAGCTCGGAAAAATGTCGATGAGTCACCCGAGATCAGATCAATTCGATTTAACCAATCGCCTGCGTCATGCCGCCGCAATATTCTTCAAGTGGTCAGCATAGCGCACATCACCGCAAGTGCGAAAATGCTCAGTAGCTGCAAGCCCCGGCCTATCCCTGTAGAAGTTTCCCCCTAAGAGAAACGTGTTCATTTCTAGGTCATCGTAATCGCACTGAACGAGTAAGGGTCATTGGTAAGAGCCTGATAGGTCCATCCCTGTATGCAGCTCCTTCTCACTGCTTCGGACTCCCTTCCATCGCGCATTGGCCTGCTGACGGGCGAAAGAGAAACTGGAAGTGCGTCGAAAGTTTCTCTTCCGCCCGTCGCACAGCACATTCGACTCAGGAGCGAGAACGGGGGATAGATCTAGCGATGGCGAATGCTCCAACGATGTCGAATGCGCCAAAGATGGCGATGATGAGATGGAGAAGTCGATGGCAACGGCAGTGGCGGTCTCTAATTTGAGCGTTACTTTACTAGTGATGGAGAGTGCATGCTAACAAAAATCGGGTACACGCGAACAGCTGCGAGCGCTAGCGAACAAGTGAGAGCGCGCGCGAGCCCTACGGGCTCAATCACGAGCTACTGTAGTGCGATAGAATTGCATTTCAAAAGGCAATTCTAAAACTGCATTTCTATATATAAATGGAATATTTCAGCTTTTAATCTATTATCGCTATTCTAAAACTATCATATTATGATAGTTTTAGAATAGCGATAATATATTAAAAGCTGGAATATTCCATATATTATATCAATTCTAATCTACTATAACTGCAATCGTATCGTACGCTTTGAGACTGTACATTTTTTTGTGGCACACCTGGAAGACCTGCTTTTGGTCCAGCGACTGCAGTATCCCAAGCACGGAGCTCCGACCTGATGATAGCCGAGCAGGAATGGTGCGCGCTAAGACAATAGAGGGAGAGAGAATGGGTTAGTGCTAAGCTACTGCAAGTAGGTTGGTGCGCCCAAGAGGAAGATGCGTCAGTGTTG
>JAULCF010048894.1:0-12751 GCA_032361265.1 Devaleraea mollis | reverse complement strand
GCTTTGCCTGATACTGACGAGGCGGCGGGCCTTGCCGAGATGTTCCGTCTCTTGGGTGATCCGACTCGGGTGCGGATTTTGTTTGCGTTGTTGGAGGCAGGCGAACTGTGCGTCTGTGATCTTGCTGCGGTCGTCGAGACGACCGAAACGAAAGTGTCTCAGGCGATGCGGCTGTTACGCGGCGCTGGAGTGGTTCGGAATCGTCGAGAGGGGCGCAAGATCTTCTACCGGCTTGATGACGCGCACGTGAGATTGTTACTGGACTTGTCACGCGAGCATCTTGCGCATGCAAGGGATCACTCGTGAGGTTCGGCCGTATTGGCCGACAACCGATGTCGGCCACACTTGCTTCGCACTTCGAGAGTCTTCTCACCGAAGCGTCTCGCATGAAGCACAGTGAAAATGCGGAAGCTGCGTGGGATCGCCTGGAAGATGCTCATGTTCTTTCACAGCCCTGGATTCGCCCTCATGTACGAGTGCATGTTGCGATGCTCTCACTGGCCTGGTCTCAGAAGAACCGGCCTGAGATTGTCGGCCAAGTCGGCCGTTTGATCGTTGCTGGTCCTGGAAGTGCCTTGAGCCGCTATCCAGTCGGAAACACAGGCCGCGCATCGGTGTCTGCTTTTGAACCGATGCCGATTCGCGAAGATCTAGCCTTGCTACTTAGTCCCGATAAGCCATCCGCCCCCAGCGATGGCGACCGTTTCGCCCTCTACAAGCTCACCGGCTGGCTCGGCGGGGTTGCGCTGAAGCAATACGCAAAGCGGCGCAAGCAAGAAGATAACCCGGTCGCGTTGCAGGAGAAGCAGCTGTTGCAACTCGTTGACAAGGCGAAAGACACGCGATTCGGAATAGATCACCAATTTGCCGAGATAGGGAACGTTGCTGACTATCAACGACAGGTGCCGATCCGGAACTTTGATGACTTCTGGATCGACTATTGGTCCAAGCCATTTCCGCTCCTTGACGACATCACCTGGCCGGGGCGAATCCGTTACTTTGCTCGGTCATCGGGCACGACAACCGGTGAAAGCAAGAACATTCCTTGCAGCGACGAGATGATTGAGTCGAACACGCGGGGCGGCGTTGAGGTACTGCTTGCTCATCTGCGCAACAATCCTCGGAGCAAGGTCAGCGCTGGACGCACGTTTCTGTTTGGCGGGTCCCCGGCGCTTGATGAACTTGCTCCCGGCGTCTTCGCTGGCGAGCTGACGGGTATCAGTGCTAGTGAAACCCCGTCTTGGGCAGGTACGGATCGCTACTACCCGCCACCCGAACTCGCAAAGATCACCGGCTGGCACCAGAAAGTGGAAACCTTCGCTGCCGATTGCATAGGCAAGAACATCAGGTCGATCAGTGGTGTACCCACTTGGCTGCAAGTGCTCTTCGATCGAGCCTTCGAGAACTCAAATAGCGACGATCGGCGACTCGTATCGCTGTTTCCCGATCTTGAACTGATCACCCACGGTGGAGTCAATTTTGAGCCCTATCAGGACGCCTTCGACGAGATGCTCGCCGGAAGTACCGCCGAACTTCGTGAGGTGTACGCAGCGAGCGAAGGCTTCATCGCTGTCGCCGACCGAGACCCTGGCGACGGGCTCAAACTCCTGCTCAACAACGGCCTGTTCTACGAGTTCATTGAGGCAGACCAGCTTGACGAACCAAACCCGACACGACACTGGATCAGCGACGTGCAACTCGATACGAACTACGCCTTGATCGTGACCAGCTGTGCCGGACTGTGGTCCTATGCCATAGGCGACCTCATCCGCTTCGTCGACATCAAGACAGCACGGATCCTCGTCGCGGGCCGGGTCGCTCACACCTTGTCCGTCTTTGGCGAGCACGTCACCGGCGAGCAGCTCGAAATCGCTGTCGCAACAGCAGCGCGCACACTAGGGCTCCACGTCAACGACTTCGCAGTCGCTCCAGTCTTGAGCACACCGCAAACAGAGGCTCGACATCGCTACCTCATCGAAACCGCAGAATCCACACACGTCGATCTAGCAGCGGAGATCGACCGATCCCTGACGGAACAAAACGCCGACTACCGAACGAAACGCAAGAACAACATCGTTATCGCTGCGCCAGAGGTCCATACCGTGCCATCCGGAACCTTTGCCACATGGATGACCGCCAACGGCAAAGCCGGAGGACAGCGCAAAGTACCGCGAGTCACCACCCCTCAACGCCTTGACGAAATAGCCCAACAAGCAAGTAGTCTCGACTCGGATCTTTGAACCTCGCTATGTGGCACTAACGACTTTTCAGATTCATGCGGAGCGTCGTTTGTCCGATCCCGAGTGACTCGGCGATGCTTCGAATTGATTCGCCGCTTGTTCGTCGCTTGCGAGCTGATCGCACCTGGCCGTCCGTGAGCCGCCTGGGCCCACCCAGTCTCCGACTGATGCCGTGAACTTCCAGGTGCTTCGCAGCAGTGTCACGATGAACACCAAAAGCCACTTCAAGGTCTCTCAAGCTCGCTCCATCTTTGTACATGGCGCAGAGTATTTGGACTTCGCCACTATTCAGTCGGACCTGGCGTTGTCTTGACCGGCCTGGCTTTGCCGACTTGCGGTCTTCTGAGCACTGGGTCTTGCAGTCAGGAAGGTTCGAAAGCTGCGCGATTTGGCCCACCACATTTTCCTGACATGTCAAGGTCTTCCGGTACGACCGTCAAGGTCTTTCGGTACGAGCGTTGAATTGACGGTTGAGGAGTCGCTAGTGGTTCAGTACATCGACCACAGCCGTGCCCTGGTCCTTGGTATAGCGCTGCCAGTACTCGGTCCATAGGGCCTCGGCGGCGGCGCCATCGCCCTTCTCGATGTGGGTGAGCAGCAGTTCGTGCTGGTCGATTGTGCGCTTCGCTCTGGCCTTGGTCTGTTTGCCCTTGCTGAACATCATGGCTGCACCCTCGTGGATGTCGTGCAGGACCTGCAGAAACGCATCGAGGGTGTTGTTGCGCGACAGGCCAATCAGTGCTTCGTGAAATCGCATCGCTGCGAACGCGAACTCGGGCGTTCCGGCCGCCGCCTTCTCGTGGTCAAGCGCCTCGCGCAACACCAGCAGGTCTTCGGCAGACTGACGCTCGGCAACCATGCGGGCGGCCGGCGGCTCAATGATCGAGCGAGCGATCTGTACATCGACAAGCTTGGTGCCCTGCGCTTGCAGAATCATGCCAAACGCATGGGTAGCCAGGGTGAGCGACGGACCAAGCACCCTTGCTCCACCCTTCACGCCTCGCGTGATCTCCAACAGGCCCTCGGTCTCAAGAATCCGCAGCGCTTCGCGGAAGGTGGGCCGTGACACGCCGTACGTTTCGATTAGCTCACGTTCAACCGGGAGCTTGTCGCCGGTCGCGATGTTGCCGGTCACGATCTCGGACCTGAGGTGATCGGCCACCAATTCGGCTGCCTTCTTCGGCCGGACTCGGAGATCTTTGGTCATTATGCGTCTCCCAGAATCGGCGGTTCGCCGGGATGAGTGTAGGAGCGCACCACGTCCAGGAAGTGTGGGATGCGGACCTCACGGGCGTTCATGAGATTGCGGGTGTAGCCCATCGAGCGCATGGTGGCGCCGAGTTGGGTCGCGGCGTACAGGTCTTCTTTCGCCACGCTCTGGAAGTGGGCCCATCGTGCGTGTTGCTTGGCGATGAAGTCGTCGTCGCCTCCGGGTTGGACCAACAGAAAGACGGTGTACTTGGCCGTGTGAGCATCGATAGGCACAGGCTGGAACGCCTGAATGTGGGTGGCGTTGCAGTTGAAGATGCTGTTGGGGAACACCAGGTAGTGGCTGATGGAGTCTCGAATGTGGTCACCATCGTCCAAAAACGTGTCCAGCGTGGCTACCGACGGGATGAAATACATCGAGTGACGATCGAGGAGTTCCTGGTGGGTCTCGCGGCACGCCAAACGATCACCAATCGTCTCCCGGTGGGTCTCGGCAACGTGATACACCTCGATAAAACCGTCGACAACGGCCTTCCAGTTCGTAGGCATCAGGTACTCGCGTTTGTCGATGCAGATCATGTTCTCCATCTCGTGGTGAGAGAACTCTTCGAGGATCACCGGTCCGAGATACTCCTCGAGCGACGGTGCGGAATCGCCCGACAGGTTGATCCAGATCCAGCCAGCGAAGTCCCGCACCGCCACGTTCGGCGCTCGAAGTCCGTCCAACTCTGCAGCGTCGAAGTCGCCGCGCTCAGGTACCGCGGTTACGAGCCCGTCGAGGCCATAGCGGAAGCCGTGCCAAGGACAGACGAACTCGCCGGTCTTGCACCTACCGACCACCGGTCCGGTGTCTTCGCGCTCGCCGAGTTCGACCGGAGCCTCAACTGCCCCCAAAGGCGTGTGTGCTTTGCCGGTGCGGTTCTCGAGCGTCACCCGCAGCGGGTCCACCACGCGGGCGCCACGATGCTGGCAGACGTTGTGCCAGGCAGCCACCGAACCGTCTTCTTGGCGAGAGATCACTGCGGTCTCGCCGAACTCCTCCCACACCAGAAACTGGCCGGCGTCGGCGATCTTGTCTGAGCGCTCCACCACGAACCATGTTGTCCGGAAGATCGTTTCGCGTTCCAGCTGCCACTGCTCGGTGCTCGTGTAGAGGTCGGAGCTGACCTTGGTCATACCAATCTCTGGGACCCTTGCCCGATCGCGGTCCACGTAGCGGGTGCCGCTGCCTCTTGTAGCGAAGCGTTCCCCGGTCATGGGCTCGCCGCATCGCCGGTCCCGCGTGCGGTGTCGGGGACCGAGTCGGGCGCCCGGTCATAGCCGGGGCGATCGACGATGTAGTGATCCAAGAGCTGTGGCACCCGAAGGTGCTCGGGAACGTTCTCTATCCCAATCAGCCGGTCAACCGCCGCCTCATGGTGGTAGATACGACGCTCGTGGTAGCTCGTGAGGATGCCGGGGAAGGCGCCGGCTTGAAGTGACCGTTGCACCGGTTCATTGCTCTCGGTGTCTTCGGCCATGACCTGGTCGAAGAAGTCGTTGCGGCCCTGGGTCCACTCGGGCGGATCACCCTCACCCCAATCGGGAGTCATCGTCCACCACTCCAGCAGCGTCTTGTCCACATCGAGAGGCCAGAAGGTCTGCAACGTCATACCGTGCTGGCCCGAAGGCGTGAGGTGGAACGGGAAGAGCAAGAAGGACACGTTCGAATTGTCTTGCAATGCGTCGAAGGCATCGCCATCTTCGGCCGCTTGCCGCGTAGCCACTGCGTCGTAGCCCTTGGACGGCACGATCATGCGACTATGGCCCGTGTCATACAACTCGTGGGCTGAGCCGCGATAGTCCAGACTCCTTGCCACCGTTGTCGGGTGCACTGTGGTCACGTGGTACACCTCGATATTGGCTTCGATGCAGATCTTCCAGTTGCAGTTGAGCACCAGCTCGCTGCGAGCCGCCGTGCGGAGTCCGTCGAACCAAACGGCCTGATCGGCTACCGGTCCCAGCCACTGCACCAGGTCAACGGCATCGGGGTCGAGGTTGACGAACACAAAACCTCGCCACACCTCGCACCGCACCTGGTTGAGTTTGACGGCGTCCATGTCCAGGTCGTCTCGGAAGTCGCGTCGACCTGGGATATTCACCAGCGTGCCGTCCAAGCCGTACTGCCACGAGTGCCACTGGCACCGCAGCTTGTTCACCGTGCCGCACTCGTCCCGCGTTATGGGCGCTCCCCGGTGCTGACAGGTGTTGTAGAACGCACGCAGTTCGCCGTCGTCGCCCTTGACTACGATCACGCTGGCGGTTCCCCAGCGGTCGATCACCTTGTAGCTGCCGTTCTCGGGCCACTCGTGCACCGTGCCGACAATGACCCAGCATTTGCGGATCGCTTCCATCTCGAGTTTGAAGAAGTCGGGGTCGAAGTGGCGAGCAGCGGGAATGCGAGGCAGATCGGGGAAGTCGGCCGGAGGCCCGGGTCGGGCGTACTCATAATCGACCTGATCTAGGATCTCAAAGACGGTTTCTCGTTTCATACTGGCAGTCTCCTAAGCCGGGTCGATGTCGACGTGAAGTGCTTCGATGCCCCGGAGCACGAAGCTGCGGTTGACAGCAAAGTCATTTGCACCAGGAGTAAGGCGAATGTCGGTGGTGCGGTCCAACAGGCGCTCGAAGGCAATACGAGCTTCAGTTCTGGCCAGTCGAGCGCCAATACAGAAGTGCTCCCCATGACCAAAGGCCAGGTGGTCGGCTCCCAGCTGGCTGTCGGCGAATCGGTCGAGGTCAAAGGCGTCGGGGTTAGCGAACTTGGCGCCGTCGCGGTTGGCCGCCGAGTAGGCAGCCCAGACGTACTCGCCCTCGCTCACCGTCACTGCGCCGATCTCGACATCGCGGGTGGCCGCTCGGAACAGTCCGGTAACCGGTGACTCGTGGCGCAGCGCCTCTTCGATGAACGATTCGATCAGCGAACGGTCGGCGCGCAGTCTGGCCTGGACGTCGGGGAACTCGCACATGAACTTCACCCCGTTGCTTAGTAACTTCGTGGTGGTTTCGTTGCCGGCCTGCAGGAATTGCCGGACGATGTCGGTCTGTTCTGCGATGCCCAGACGATCTCCGTCGAGTTCGGCCGTGGCCACGTCGCTGATGATGTCGTTCTGTGGATTGGCAGCCCGCTCGCGGAGCTTCACGTCGAAGTACTCGTCGAACTCGAGCTGGGCCGTCACAAGGGCGAGAGCCTGTTCAGGCGTCACGTGCGCGTTGCCCAGAGCAACCAACAGCGCGTCACTCCAGAATTTGAAACGGTCGTAGTCGCCGTCGGCCACGCCGAGCGCAGTGGCGATAACAGCCATTGGAACCAGGACGGAGAACGGCTGGACGAGATCGAGCGACAGCGTGCCCGCATGCTGGTCACCTGCAGGGCCGAGAATATCGTCGAGGAGACCATCGACCAGTTCGGTGATCTGGGGCTCCATATCGCGCATCGCCGACGGGCGAAACGCGCCGTTGACCAACCGTCGCTGGCGAACATGCTCTGGAGGATCGGCAGAGATCAGGACACGCGGGCGCTCTGAAGCACTTTCGAAGAAACGCTGGCAGATCTCCTGGTGCTCGGGTTCTTGGGCCAGTGCAGCAACGTGTTGGAGTAATCCGGAGCGTTCGGTCTGCGGACCGCCCGCGTTCTTATTCGAGAAGCTGTCGGTGTCCACCAGGACCCGCTTGAGCATCTCGTAGTCGGTGACGATCCAACAGCCCATCGATTCCGACCACGAGATCGGCTCGACCTCGCGAAGTGCTGAGAACGCTGGATAGGGACACTTCAAGGTGTCCATGTCCAGCGCCACAAGAGCGTCAATACCGCTGTGGTCGGCAGTGTTTGACACCGTCCCTACCCTCGACCGAACGCCAAAAGCTTGCCGGGTGTCTCGCCGGTACATTCCAAGCCTTCGAAGGTGATCTGGCCATTGACCATCGTGTAGTGCAGACCGTGGGCTCGCTGCGTCCAACGCCAGCCATTGGCAGGCCAGTCGTAGGTGCGCTCGGCTTGATCCCAGCGAGGCGCCCGGGCGATGGTCTCAGGGTCATAGACCACGATGTCGGCCGGGCCTCCCTCACGAAGCACGCCACGATCGCTGAAGCCTGCCATGTGCGCCGGCAAACGGCTGAGCCCGTAGTGCGCCTGCTCGTAGGTAATGAGACCGTGCTCGCGCACGGCCCACTCCAGCAGATCGGTGGGGTACGCGCCCTGCACGATGAACTGGCAATGAGCGCCGCCGTCAGAGATCCCGGGCACCGCGTACGGCGATTGCAGAATCTCACGGACCAGCTCGGGGTCGATATCGATCGACTGGCCCTTGAACTCGCATTTGAACTCGCTCTCAATGGACAGGTCGAGGAGCACGTCGGTAACGGTGCAACCCAATTCCTGAGCCAGATCCCCGACCTGGCGGCCAAGAAGCCCTTCGATACGCTCGACGCCACCCGAGCCGTGTATCACCAGGTCCTCGGGACGGCCTGAGGTTCCTCCGCCTCGGATGAGACCACGCTCGTATTCGTCCTGCAATTTTGCGCGAACCTCTGGGTCCTGCATCCGCTCAACTCGATCTTCGAATGTGCCGTTCATGACGAAGTTCCAGGTAGGAGCGTTGTCCCACAGGCTCCATTCCTCGAAGGTAAGAAACGTCGGTGACCGAACCGTGAACGCCATTCCGTAGAGCCGCAGGCCCTCGGCATGGCCGTCCTCCAACCATTTCAGGAACGTCCGGTGCCGCTCGGGCCTCGTGACATCAGCCAGCAGAATATTGCGGACGATGGGCCGACCCGAGACGCGAGCCAGTTCGGTCAGAAAGTCCTCGACCGTCTCATGACTGGTGGGGAGCGCATCGAACGTTTCGACGAAACCCTGACCACGCTTCTTCAACTCGGCACCCAGGAAAAGGAGCTCCTCGTCGGTGATGAGATCGGTGATCATGGGCGAGCCGTCGTAGTCCGGCTGAGCGGAGTAACGCCCCATGCGCTGATACGAGAAGCCAACTGCGCCCAGGTCCATCGCCTCGTGAAGCAGCTCCGCAATCTGGCGCATTTCGTCTGCGGTCGGCCGGCGCTCCTTGGCCTCGTCCCAACCTCCCAGCACCCACGCGTACGCAGGGTTCAGTGGGAACAGCTGCATGCAGTTGACACCCTTTGGGATGGAGCGCATGGTCTCCATCCAGTCGGGGAAGGTGATCCACCCATGCTTGTCCCACTCCATGCCCTCCCTCATCGTCTCAAAGGGAATGGCCTCGTTGCGAACCATCGACAGTTGCGCCCGTTCGCGAAGCTCGGGAGGGATGGGAGCAAAGCCAAAGCCACAGTTGCCCATAGTGACCGACGTGATGCCGTGCCACCCGCCAATCGTGCAGTACGGATCCCAGAAAATCTGGCTGTCATAGTGCGTGTGGATATCGATGTAGCCGGGGACCACATGGCAGCCGGTGGCGTCGATGACCTTGTCGGCGGTGTCCTCGGGCCGAATGCCATCGATCTTGGCGACCTTCTCGTCAGCTACTGCGAGATCGGCCAGGAACCTGGGAATCCCCGTGCCGTCAATGATCGTTCCGCCCTTGATCAGGATGTCGTAGTGGGTCATGGTCAGGCCTTCGCTATCGATGCTGTAAATAATCTAAATGATTCATACGCATTGTCAAGAGCTGGCTTGCGTTGTACGAATTGCGACCGTCGAACAAGACCGTCATGTCACGTCGACGCGTTCGTCCCGGCGTGCAGCCCTCAGACATCGAGTTTCCCGAGCTGGGGTACGCCCGCGAGGCACAGACCTCCTACCGCTGGTTCGCCCAGGCCAAAGCCGATGGCCGGGTTCCTACCCACGCTCGATTCCAGGTATCACTCCCCACCCCGTGGGGCGTGTGTATGGCGGCCCTCTACCCCGACGCGCTCGCCGCAGTTGAACCCGCCTACGAAGCGGCCATGCTACGCGAGGTCCACGCAATCGTCGGATCGATCCCCCATGACGAACTGGCCATGCAGTGGGATGTTTGCCTCGAAATGCTGCTGTTCGACGGTCGTGCATTTCCAATGGATTGGGACGAGGACTCCTTTCGGGCTCGCTTCGGTCGGTTGATGGCCGCTGTTCCCGCCGATGTCCACCTCGGAGTGCATCTTTGTTACGGCGACTACGACGGCAAACACACAGTCGAGCCAGTCGATGGCACCAAACTCACCAAGATGGCGAACTTCATCACCGCATCCAGCTCGCGCCAATTGCAGTTCCTGCACATGCCGGTGCCGATCGAACGAGATGACGATGCCTACTTCGCTCCATTCGACGGCCTTGATCTACACCCGACGACCAGCGTGTTCCTCGGACTCATCCACCATGCAGACGGGGTCGAAGGCGCTCAGCGTCGCATGGCGGCGGCAGCTCCCTACGTGCCAAAATTCGGTGTCTCGACCGAGTGCGGTATCGGGCGGATTCACACCGTGAGCGAGGTAGAGACCATCTTCGACATCCATGCCGAGTTAACGGACACCTGACTGCAGCTCAGCTCAACTCCCGCTACCAGAACGATCCGAGCCTTCGGATCCGTTGGGCAAGACCAGGGTTCGCGTAGTGTCCCTCAACGCCCACCATGATTTATTCGGGGCTTACTCCGTCGCGGACTCAGATGCGAGCGACTCCTCTCGGGCCGGCATGCCGACCGTCTCCGAATAGGCGGCTCCGGTGATGAGGGTCGCTGTGAGAACGAGCGATTCTGACTCTGGTCGGCTGAGCATGACCGTGCCTCCGGAAGGCACCGGCCCTTGATACAGAACCTGACCGTCTGCGCTGATGGTGAGTGCCACATCGCCAGACTGATCGAACCACACCGAGACCATCGCCGGGATCCTGAGCATCAGTTCCGTTTCGTCTCGGCGGTCGATCACCGTCACGGGAGCGGCCGAGATCGGCCCAACGATCGGATCAGGTGGGTCCACAATCGGGTCCGTTGAGACGCTAACCACGCCGCCACCACCCGGTGCCTGGGCACCCGTGGCTGAGCAGATCATGGCATAGTCAATCGCGTTGTCGAACAAGCGCAGCCCGGTTGGTGTGAGCTCACCGATCCCACTGTTGCCCATGGCTACACCAATTCGGCACGATGGTGCCAGCGTCCCTTGGACAAGCGCACTCCCGGTTTCGTAGACGAACAGGGCGGCTCGCCCCCCGGCTTCAGCGATGGTCGTTCCGCCTGAACCAATCACCGCGGTGGAAAAGGATGGATCATGGGTGTACTGCTCGGCTTGTGCGCCGGAAAGGTCTGCCGCGATCTCGTGGCCGGCCCCCACAACAGTGACGGACCCCGCAGCGGACTCGCCGATCTCGGTTGCGATGAAAAGATCGTCGTACAACTCGGCTTGCCACGTCACCACGGGAAGTGACACAGCGGTGAGGGCACTTCCTATGAGCGTCGGATCAACCGATGACGAAACAACAACAAGGGACGGCCGTCGCCCGGTCAGGCTATCGATGTCGTCGTCGACGACTACCCGCACCCCGCCACGCGCTTGAAGCCGAGATACAACCGCTGCATCGGCGGGCACGAGTGGTTGGGAGCCAACAACGAAGACAATGGGTGACGTGTTGATTGGCGCAACGGTCGGTGTGGGGTCTGGCGTCGTAGTTGGTGGTTGCGGCCCCGGCGTGGCCCCCGGATCCGGCGTCGGATCAGGTGTCGGATCTGGATCCCCCGGAACCGTGGGCTCCGCTGTCGGAGCTGGCGTCATCGATGGGCCGGGTGTCGGATCAGGATCGGGCGTTGGATCAGGCGTGACCGCGGGGTGCGGTGTGACAGGCGGGTCCGGTGTCGGATCTGGCGTCGCGATGACTGTCGGGATTGGGGTGGGGTCTGGCGTCGGCGTAGTTGGTGGTTGCGGCCCCGGCACGTCCACGATCGCAGAACAGCTATTCGTGCTTGTCTTCCCCCGAAGAGTTGAGGTGATCGTGATGGTGTAGGTGCCAGGCTGATCAGGCTCATAGCGAGTTACTGTTCCCGGGCTGCCGGCACTTCGTGTTCTGCCATCGGGGAACGTGTAGATCGACTCCAATGACACTTCACTCGACGGGCCATCGCTGATCGTCGACGTATTCTCAACCTTGATCGACAAAGCGTCGAATACAGGACCAGGCGTCGCTTCGCAGCTTGCGAGTGGGATGCCTGGTGCGTACTCGCCGCCGACGGGCACCCAAGCTTCCCCCGAGCCGGCGCTTCCAGCAGCGGTTGACGCCACGACCCAAGTCGGGCCGAGCAGGGCGTCGGGCTCAGGACTCAACATCGTGAGCGTGCAGAGCAGCTTCTCTGCTGCTCGATTCTCCCAGTGTTGCGACTTGTCGCCCCCGTTTATGGTCGGGCCACCCCAGAAATATACGAATTTGAATTCATCGACACAGGTTCCCGGGCCAGCAGGGCTTTCGTAGGTGTAGGGCTGGTCACGAAAGCCGAACTGGAACAGAGTCTGAGTCCAATCACCGCGGCCGCAACTACGCACGTCGTCCGGGTCTCCGTCGTGCAGATACACACACCTGCCGAGCTTTGGTGTTCCCAAGTGCCAGTAGCAACCGCCTTCGGCGACCTCTGCGTGAGTATTGCATGGAGGTATCGCAGGGAACCCGCTCACGGTGACCGTACTGCCGGGACCGGAAAGTATGCCTTCGGCCTGCACATCCATCAGCGGGTTCTCGAGCAGGCAGCCGAGGCCGCGGGCCCCGGTCCCGGGATCAACTACGCAGTTTGGTGGAGGCCCTATCGGCGCGGGCAACGCCGCAGATGCAGGTAACGCCACCGAGTTGACCAATAAGGTGGTTGCCACCACCAGGGCCATCGTGATCGTGATACCGAGTGCTCTTCCCCATATGTTCACTTGCCGTTCCTCCGTGTATTTCCCGTGATCGGCCAAAGGTAGAGAACCCCTGGTATCCGCCTGGTAACAGCCAGCAGACAGACCGAACATCGACACCGTTTGTCGGCGCTATCCGGACCTATCGGCGCTCGATCGCCACGATGGACGTCGTCTTCTCTCGACGCGTATCGACTGGGATCTCGTTGACGAACTGGCATCGTCCTTCCGCAGAGCGCTCGTAGCCTTTGCACCGCAGAGCTTCGGTATCGGTCGTGCGTTCGACGAGACGACGCATGTGCGCAGCGGAGTTCATCTCGCCGGTCGCTCCCGCCTCTGCGAGATCAGTGATCTAGGGTCGGGCAATGCCTGCGGTCTTTGATATCAACGAAACAACTCTCGACCTTGCCCCTGTGCGAGCTGTCGTCGACAGCCTC
>JAULCF010047783.1:0-12752 GCA_032361265.1 Devaleraea mollis | reverse complement strand
ATATTATCCACCTTAAATCCTGCATCAATTTAATTATTGCATTAAGTTGTTCCTAATTAATACCTTTTATTTTATTAAAAAGTTTAGAAAAAAGCATTTCTTTTAACTAAAATTTAAAAAAGCAAAATTAAAACCTTCAAATTTGAAATACAATGGCTGGTTATTCGAAAACGCCTTTAGTTAAAGAATTAGTCTCTAGATTGATTAAATCTTGAACATCTACGATGTTTATATAAATCAGTAAATATTAATAAATATTAATATACCGTGCCGAAGCGACGCTCCTTAGAAATTTAGTCGTAAAGCGTAAAGAATGCTACTCGGGCTGGAAGCCCAAGCTACTTAAAAAAGAAATCCCGAATCTTCGTAAAGAAAATTCGGGAAACTTTTGTGTGTAAGTTAGTTAAATTAGAATTGGTTTTTTATGTGTCTTTCCTCTCTGCGAATAAATTCGCCGATACGTTCGACTTAGTCTAGGACTAACATTGTTTTCGTTACTTTTCCAGCAGAAGAGGCTAATTGATAATAAAATAAGCCACTGCCTGTTATATCTTGGCGATTTAGCACAATGCTATGTTCGCCTTTTTCATAATCTCCTTGAATAGTCTTGACCACCTTTCCATGAACATCTAGGATAGTTAAAGTCGCAGGAGAAGCCGTTGGTAAATAGAAACTAATTTGTGTTTCTTCTTTAAATGGATTCGGTCGATTCTGTTGTAATGCCAATTCTTGATGGCCCATTATTGCTTTCTCAAAGACCAACTGTACCCCTAATAATTCGTAGGCGGAATTGTATCCTTCTGCCTCCGTAACGGTAGAATTAATGGTCAACATTTCACTTAACAAACCCGTTTTATTCGCTGTAAACCTCAATTTAAAGGCTGCCTCCTTTTTATCGAATGGTGTGCCGCCCGCTTGGTTCCAACTCGTGGTAATTACGCCCCTTTTAGCTAATGAATAGCCAAAATAATTTTCACTAATCAAACCTCCTTCCCAATTTTCAAAAATCAAGCCCTCGAAAGCTAAAGTAAATTGATAGCCCTCAATTTTATTCAGATTAGCTAGGCTAAAATCAACCACATAAGACTTTCCAATTGTTACTTCTTGGTCATTTACTTGAAAATCCAAATGATTCTTAAAGTTCCGTTCTTCCCCTGCTATCAGTCCATTAGGTTGTGCATTATCACTAACATCTCCTATTTTTACCGCCATAAATTCTAAGGCTACATCTGTGTCGATATTGGTTACTTGATGCTGTTCTTCGTATCCTTCCAATAATGGATTAGCTGCTTCCATTGGATAAGCCATATTGACAAATTTCCAACTTTCATTATTCGGAAACTCCGTGACGATATTTAAAATCAACTGACGTAATACAACCATATCATAAGCTGTAACCGTTTTCGATTGATTGATGTCTCCTGCGATATAATGGTAAGGAGATTCAAATCTTTTTAATCCTAAAATATGCTTTTGAATCAACACTAAATCAAAAGTAGATACGCCATTTAATGGATTTAAATCCTTGATTGGTTTGATGGTATAATTAGCTCCTTTTTCTACGGCATAACTAAAGGTTCCGCTACCATCCGTTGTAACCATACTTGGCATGTCTCCATCTCCAGTTAATTCTATCGCTACTTCGTCCACCATATCTCCTGTAACCGTTTGAATCCTACCTGTAATCATTGGTCTAGCTAATCCACAAGCATCTAAATTATCCGTGATGATAAGATTGGCGGAACATAAGCTATATGATTGGGCTTCATCTATGACGTATAGATTGGCACTTGAATTATTAGCGTATTGACAATCTAAAGTAACCGAAGTTGGTAAAGCCAAGACTTCTGTTAAGTTAGTCGGTGCGCCCACATTCAAGACTGGATGCCAGATTCTTAAATCTAAATCGCTAGTCCTCGTACAATTATCATAACTATTGGCATTGATATCTGCCGCATTAATAACGATTGTTCCTGTGCTATTAAAATTCAAGGCTATACTTCGACAAAGCGCAGTCGGTCTTCGGCAATCACTAAATGTATAGGTTCTTTCTGCTGTACCGATATTTCCACAATTATCAGCAGCAGAAAATCGAATGATATACGCCACATTAGGTTCGACCGCTTGATAGAAAGAACTACCTGTTCCAGTATTGACTCTGGTCGTCCCTACAAAAACTTCATAACTAAAATCTAGTTGATTGCTATTCGTACAATCCATGCCTGTAGCAGAAAATAATCTCAAAGTATCACATTCGTAAGGTGCCGTACCTGGTGTGACATCCGCTTCATTTAATGGCGCTACATCATCTACACCGACAATACAAGTATCTACATCGGCAATCGTAATAATCGGTGCTTCATTATCCATGACGATAATGATTTGCGTATACGTAAAGTAACCTTGTGTATTTAATGCAGTACCAAAAATGACATCATCTGAACTAAATGTTCGCTTAGAGTTCGCTGTTACAGTGCCTCCAAATTGGTCTCTAGGTAGTTGAAATGGTGCTTGTACATTTGAATGTTGACAAGCATTAATCACAGACCACTCTCGTAAGACTTTGAAGCAAGAACCGTCTTCTGTTTCAAAGATTTGGTCTTTCACTTCCCAACCAATTTGGTCACATGTTCCTCTATCTATATCCAATAACATTTCTGGAATGTTTCCGACATCCGTTGTACCACATTGTAAGATGGTATCCGCAGGAAATGTAAACGACCACCCTGGTCTATAACTAATCGTAATATTTTGATAATACCAAGGGTAAGGCGTCGCATCAAAGTTTCTAGTTCTAAACCTTCTTCTCATCGTTTGTACTCCACAAGATTCTTTCAATAATTGATATTCTTGTTCGATATTACTATTTAAACAAACTGTACTAGTCGCATCACATGCAGGACTACCAAACTGACGATTAATGTCATCTAATAAGGTTTCCTGAATCGGTTGCCACTCTTCGTCATCAAAAGATTTATTCGCATTTAAATCGGTGCTTTCTCCTAAATAATTCATTTCAAAGTCTTCACAAGTCCCCGTCGCAGCAGGTAAATCTCTACAAACAGCTTGTGGTTGATTCTCTGGAGAAATCGTTAACCAACATCTATTATGATTCCCGCCTTTGTCAAAAATTAATAATTGAACCTTGATAGCCGTATTCATATCGCAACAACCAATCTCTATAGAAGAAGACCATGCATTGGCATCAAACTCCGTTCCGAATTTTCCAGCGACAAAAGGATTAATGTCTGTTGCATATTCTGTAGAACTACCACAGAGCGTTCTTCTAATCAATAAGGTATCAATGCCACATGCATCAAAAGAACCATCACTAATATCTTCCGCAGTAATGACTAAACTACCGTAAGCTAAACTCACCACTAATTCATCTGAACAGATAGCGGTTGGTAAGGTTTGGTCCGCAATATTAAAATAGACATTACAAACTTCAGAGTTATTCCCACAATTATCTCGCAAAGCATAAGCTACTCTATACGTCCCTACTTCTAAAGGATTTAAAAAAGCTAAATCCGTAGCTACTCTGGCATTGGTTGCCGCATTATAAACCCCTCTTTGAATCACTGTTAAAGAGGTATCACAATCGTCTGTTCCAGTCGGTGGCGTAATGGTCCCTGGCAAACCGGTACAAGCATTATAAGTTGTTCGGAAAACATAAGGATTAACGGAACTACCTCTTGTCCCACCAGTTGGGCAATTGACTAATGGCGATATGGTGTCTCGTAAGACGACATATTGAGTATCCACATAAATTGCTTCGCTTACATTTTCACAATCATCAAATAAAGTAAAGATTCTAAGAATATTGGAACTTCCGCCACAAGTACCTGGAATGGTTTGGTCTTTATAAACTAATTCAAAATTACAATAAGCATTATCTGGTGTAATTATTTGGTCACCAATTCCATCTCCATTAGAATCAATTCTTGGCCAACCCGTTAATTCAGGATTTGTAGCAGCGCCACAATTTAACATTGTATCCTTAGGAATGATAAAGCTATTTGGTCGTTGAATTCTTATATTTTGAGTCGCAGTACTTGAATTACCACATAAATCATAAGCCGTCCAAGTTACCGTAATCGTTTGACCGATATCGCAACCACCACTCAAGTTGGCTGGAATATCTGCCACCAATCTATCAATTTCACAATTGTCAATAACTACTGGCTCCGTTAGCATACTTTGAGTTAACGACATATCGTAGCAACCAAAAATCGTATCTGTTTCTACTTCTACGAATACAGGTTTAATACCATCAATTAATTTAACGGTACTTGTACATGAATCAATACTACTTTGACTACAACCATTAATCGTTGCTTGTAATGTTCTGAAAACTGTTACCTCATAGTAATTATTACAAGTGATATTTCCTCCTTTTCCTGCATCTAATATTGGATAGTTAGGATAAGTACCTACAATTACTCCAGTATCTGTTTTCACACTAATACTATACAATTGATTCACATTAAGTCCCATCGTATCACAGGTTCGCTCCACAAAATCGTCTGGCCGCAATCTGGTTATACAACCTTGTCCTATCGTCGTAATCACGGTATCATTACAGGCTAAAGAAGGCGCTGAAACATGTACAGTGTTAGTCGTCGTAATGGTCGTATCCGCTAACAATTTGTAGGTTACAGGATAGGTCCCAAATGGAAAGACTGGATAAGTTAGTAGTCCCGAAGGCAACGTATCTCTTACATCACAATAAGTAACAATTACATCCCCATTTGCTAATAAGCAATTTGAGCTACTTCGACTAATTGTCGGGACTCTTAAGTTGACTGGTGTTTTTAAACTATCACATCCTGCGGAAGCAAAGACATCATCCACTCGATTTAACTTAGTGACGCCTTCTAATTCACAAGTTATCGTTGCTGCCCAACCAGACCCTTTTTTATTATCCCCATTGGTCGTAAAAACAAAAGTTAAACAGCCACTAGGATTAATATTAGGATCACAATCAGAAGTTACCCAACCACCATTCATTAAGGCAATACTATTTCCACTCCCTTTAGAAATAAAGTTGGCAGTAGTATTCATCCCATCATAAACCGCTAAGCTATCTCCAGCTGGTAAGTCAAAATCTTGGAAAGCAACCGTTAGCAATTGTCCTGTAATATTTGGACATATCGTCATTTCATTATATCGAGCAACGCCATCGAAATAAACATGTTTGCCATCACTCACAAAACGGTTATCTGCCGTACAATCTTGAATAGTCATTCTTCCAGCTACACCAGCGAAAAAAGGAATCGTTGCTTTTTGAACGCCTCCACAAGCCCGCTCATAAGAACAATTATTACCAATTGTCAATACATCGCTTCCATTGGTCACGGTGATTTCATAGCCTATTTCATCTACATGCAGTCCATTTAAAGAATAATGACTTAAACCATTGCCTAAATTTGTAGCGGTTAATTTTTGTCCACTAGTTCCTGTAGTAAAAGGAACTAAGGCGTAATTAACACCTTCTTTTGCTGGAGGAAAAGCACCTCCTGGTGCTCGGTATAAGCCTGTAACAGCCGTAATGTACCAAGTCTCTCCTGTCTGAGAAGTTACTTCAACGGTTTCTGAAAATTGTCCGTCGCCTGCTCCTGCGCTAGTTTCATTCGCTAAACAATTACAAGGGTCCACAATCGTAGGGCCAAAGTCATCATTTAGAATACCACCAAGTCCGATAGCGTCTCCAAGTACAACATTTAAACCACCTGCAATAATATTACTCAATTTGACTTTAAATATTTCATCAATTTCTACATTGCCATCGCTCAAGGCGGTAACCGTAATCGTTTCTGTTTCATTCGCTGTTCCTGCAAAATTTAAGGTCCCTGTATTGGCGACATAATCGTTATTCGTTATTGTCGCTGTGCTATCACAAGTAGCAAAATCAACGGTTAAGGCGCTATCTAATTGGCGATCTAATGTTACGGTAAAAGTATAAGCAATTGTTCCCGCATTCCCTTCCTCCAACAACACATCATTAATCACTAATTGTGCTACATCGTCATTGGTAATTGTTCCGACAGCTAAACTATCTTTAAAGAATACAGGTCTAGTTCCTGCATCGATATTAGATAGCATGAGTTTGATATAATTATCTAATTCTACTTTGTTATCTCCATTAACTACCACACATAAGGTGTCCGTTAATTCTGCAAAACTACCAGTAGTCAAAACTGCTGCATAATCATCATCCGCAATTGTTCCTGTGCTATCCATTGTCGCATAACTATATCCAAAAACCGTATCCACTGGATTAGATAAACTAGCAATAAAACATAAAGAACTAGTTCCTGTATTTCCTTCTACTATCATCGTATCTCGAATAGCAACAAAAGCAGTATCATTATTTGTAATTGCGCCAACTGCCGTGGAATCTGTAAAACAAACGGCTCGATTACCTGGTAAAATAGCCATTAAATTTAATTTTAAATATTGGTCTAATTCTACTTTTTCATCTCCGTTAACCGCAATTTTAATAGTGTCCGTTAAACCACTAATATAAATAGTATCCATTACTGCCGCTATATAATCATTATCCGCTGTCGTAGCCGTACTATCACTTGTCGTATAAATAATACCCAATGAATCTACTATTTTGCTACTATTGATCGCAAATTTTAAACTATCTACTCCTGTATTGCCTTCTATAATCGTTGCATTGACTATTTCAATTTTAGCGGTGTCATTATTTTGAATGGTACCAACTCCTAAAGAATCCATAAAACAAACTGCTAGATTACCTGATAATATCTCGGTTAACGCAACTTTTAAATATTCATCTAACTCCACTATGTTATCATCAATCGTTACGATTTTAATCGTGTCTACCAGCGTATTATTTAAATAAATCGTATCCAATTGACTAATATAATCACTTCCCGCTACTGCCGTACTATCCATCGTTGTATAAACGACTCCAATGGCATCTGCTAATTGCGTACTCGTAATAATAAATTTAAGGGTATCTGTACCTCCACTTCCTTTCACCACCATTGTATCTCGAATAGCAATCTTTGCTTGATCGTCATTTGTTATCGTACCAACAGCTATACTATCTAAGAAACTAACTGATCGGTCACCAGGTAAGATGTCTAATAATTTTATTTTTAAGAATTCCGCTACCTCTACCTTTCCTTCTCCATTGACCGCTATTTTTATAGTATCTGTCATCAATCCATGCATATAAATCGTATCTAAAACAACAGCTACATAATCTGTATCTGTTGTTGTAGATGCCGTGCTATCCATCGTCATATAAACAATCCCTAACGAATCAACAGGATTATCTACTACTACTACAAATTTTAGCGTATCCCTTCCTGAATTTCCTTCTATAATGGCCGTATCTCGAATCCAAATTTGCGCCACATCTGTATTCATCATTCCCATTGCGCCATTCATAATAGTTCCTATACCCAAACTATCATTATTCTGAAAGAAAAGCGAGCGACCAAAAGCTTGAAGATTAGAAAACACTAAATTCAAAAATTCATCTTTTTCCACCTGCGCATCATCATTAACCGCTATTTTAATAGTATCTATACCGCTAAACAAAAGAGGCATCATACCATTTCCTACCCCAATACCACTTCCGCTTCCTGTCCCAATACCACTTCCACTTCCTGTCATATAATCACCACCTGACATAGTTGCGGTACTATCTTCTGTCTGATAATCATATTGAAAAAGCGTATCCAATTCCCCTATTAAATCTACAACGAAACACAAGGAATCTGTTGTTGCATCTCCTTCATTGATGGTCGCATCTCGAACGGCTATAAAAGACGTGTCATTATTCATAATCGTTCCAAGCCCCAAACTATCTGAAAAAGAAGCAGTACCAACGATACTTAGGATATTTGATAAATTCATCTTTACTATCTCATCCAACTCTGTTTTGAAATCTGCCAGGATAGGTACCTTAATTGTATCGGCCATAATTCCAGAAGAAGCAAGAAATGTTACCGCTCCTGATGCTTCTTCATAATCATTATCCCCAACTAAAGCCGTACTATCAATGGTATTATACCATATCACAAAAGAAGTTGCATCATCACTTCTAGTTACGACAAACTTGAGTGTATCCTTATCTGAAGTAGTGTTCCCCTCTGTTATAGAGGCATCTGCAATAGCAACCGTCGTCCCCATCAAAAGAGCACTAGAATTAACGTCCGTAAGTGCTTGACTATTGACAATAGATGCGGTAGTCGTTGCTACTAAATCAGGCGCTAAAAAGTCTGTTATATTAAATAAAAGACTAGAGGCGAAGGATAAAAATAATGTAAGCGGAATTAGCTTTCTCATTGTTTAGTTCTTAGTAAATTAAAATATTGTCTGTCAATCTTTTACCTTAAAATCCAATCAATTTTAAGGTATTATGATTAAGTACAAACTTCGTCAATGTGTGTAGGTGTGTAGTTTGGTTACTAAGAATTAGGGTTGTGATATTGCGTTGTTATCTTGTTACGTTATTCTATCATAGAACACGGAAACAGGGCAACAACGCAACACTATAACACCAATTTTAAAATATTTTTTAGATAAAATTTTGAGGAATTGTAAGTGTAAGAAAATAAGTATTGTGTGTAAGAATATTTACTTATTTGTTAATTTTTTGAGCTACTTTGTGTAAGTATTTTAAGCTCATCCAATAGGTGTATTCGATTTATTCCAGCGGTAAAAAGTCAATATCTAAAATAATGTTCTACAAAAGAACGAGTCTAATTTATTACGGATAAAGACGAATAAGGAAAGTTTACATTCGATAATGTATACCGATTTAAAGATGCTGAAAATTTGGCTTTTAGCCGCTTATTGCCATTTGGCAATGGTTGTGTCAATAATTTTCTCATGGGATAAATAATGTGTTTTGAGGAATTCTATTTTTTAATAAAAATGCGGTCTGTATCCTAAAAAATTCCTCTTTAGTTTTCTCACAGACAGTAGAACTAAGCCAAAATCTGTTCCAAAACGCTGTGATTTCACCTTTTCAAAGCTTTTATTTTTTTTTATAATATTTATAAAATTGACAATCAGTTTTTTATGAAATAAAAAATATTTTAAATTATTAAAATACTTAATTTATAAAATCAACTAAAATAACCTTTAATGAATTAATAAAAAATTAAATATATTAACTAGATATTTTCTGACGTTACTTTTAATGCAACAACCGTTATTAAAAAAACAATCCTTTTTATGCGATGTGTATTCGTTAAATTACTTATCTCCGTATGCTTTCTCTGCTTAAGTCCATCGCTACTTTTAGCACAAGCAGATTCTCTAAAAGCAGGAGAATATTATCAACAAGCAGAAACTTTTTTATTAAAAGGAAAAACCCAAAAAGCCATTAAGTCTTTTAGAAAAGCACTTCGCGCTAATGAAGAACTAACGGCTGCTTGGAGAGGTTTAGGTACTTGCTATGAATTATTGGAACAATACGATTCTACGATTGTGCAATATGAAAAAGTATTGGATTTAAATCCCAATTTTTCTAGAACCCTATATTTTGAATTAGGTCGAGTGTATTATCGGAATGGACAGTATCAGAAAGCATTGGATTATTTTTATCAATTCGATAAATTACAAACTAAACGGATTTATGATTTTGGTTTTAATGGGGAAAAAGAAAAGCAATTTGAAATAGATTATTTAGAAAACTTACCAAATAGTATTCGCGCGTGTAAAAACGCGCTAGAATTAATTAATTTTTCTACCGTCAAATACATCCAAAATCTTGGAGAGACTATTAATACGCCCAGTAATGAATATTTCCCTTACGTCTCCAATGACCAACAACTCCTTTTTTATACAGCTAGTCAATTTGATAAAGTCAAACAAATGCCTGTAGATGAAAACCTATTTTATAGCCACGCTAATGGGAATTGGCAAAAAGCTAAGCCAGTTAATTCCTTAATTACCACGCCCCAAAATGAAGGCATGAGTACGTTTACTAGCGACGGCAGGATGATGATTTATACCGTTTGTGGACAAGAAGGAGTGATTGCGAATGGTTGTGATTTGCGTAAAGCTATCGTGCAAGGAGATTCTATTATTATGATTGAGGAACTGGAAGGTATGGTTAATTCTGAATTTGGGGAAACGCAAGCTTCGCTTAGTTGCGATGGCGATAAACTCTATTTTGCGAGTAATCGAAAAGGAGGGAACGGTTTAACTGATATTTGGGTAAGTGAAAAATTACCCGATGGGGAATGGGGGACAGCTAAAAATTTAGGTAACAGTATCAATACTACGGGTTACGAAGAAGCGCCTTTTATTACCAATGATGGCAAAACCTTATTCTTTTCTTCCACAGGTCACTTAGGCATGGGCGAACAAGATATTTTTATGAGTCATTGGAATGAAAAAGGGTATTGGGAAGCAGCGATTAATTTAGGTTCACCTATCAATACTGCCGCCAGAGAATTGGGCTTTTTTCTAACTTCGGATAATCAAACGGGTTATTTTGCGTCAGACAAAGCAGATGGTTTTGGTGGTATGGATATTTATAAATTTCAAATGCCTACTCAATTTGAAGTCGCACCGACTACTTTTGTAGAAGGCTTTGTCAAAGATTCTCTAACGCAGTTACCTATTGAGACTTATATAGAAACCAATCTTAGAGGCAAAGTAAAAACTGATAAAAACGGCCGCTTTTTCTTTTGCCTACCTGCTAAAGAAACCTTATCTATCAATATTAAAGAAACCGATTATTCCCCTTACCAAACTAGTCAATTTATTCCAAAATGGGAGAATAAATCCTTGTATCCAATTACCATTTACCTGCAACCAATACCCCAAGTTATTATTCCTGCTGACACAATCATTCCTTCCATTCCAAAAGACACTATCCTACCAGTCATTGACCCTGTTTTCCATACCGTTTATTTTGGTTTTAATGATTTTGGCCTCCCTCCCTTTGCTACAAAACAATTAGACAAATTAATGGTTGCTCTGGATGTGTCCATTTATAAAAAAGTAACTGTATTTGGTTATGCGGATACAAGTGGAGATAGCGATTACAACCTCGATTTGTCTAAAAAAAGAGCAGCAAATGTCACTCAATACTTACGACTCAATGGCATTGATTCAAAATTATTGATTACGGAAGGAAAAGGAGCAAATAATCAGTTTGATTCAAAACGATTGAATCGACGGGTTGAGATTCGGTTTGAATAGGTCTTCAATAATCTACTATAGCTAATCGAGTGAGATGTTAGTATATTTCTACGAAATGACATACGTGGCGTGGTCGTGGGACGTTAGTAGTTGTCTGCGACATTAAAAAAATAAAGGATAATACGCTTCTATTTCATTCCATAATAAACGTATTCCACCTAATACCCAAAAATTCTTACCTTTCTTGTATATTTGCTATTATACTGTTTCCTTCAAATAACATGAAAACCAACTACAGATGAGGAATGAATTTATCTTCTTTTCAGCCGTCGTACTCATAGGCATAGGCTTATGTGCGTGGCTAATGCAACCACTTTGGTGGTTATCTTTAATTTTATTGCCGCTTTTAATGCTTGGCTTTTATGATTTTTTTCAAAAAAAAGATACCATCCGTAGGAATTACCCCATCGTAGGTCGGTTTAGGAAATTGGCAGAAATGATGCGCCCAAAAATTCGACAATATTTTATAGAATCGGATATTGACGGACGTCCTTTCAATCGCTTAGACCGAGAGATTATTTATGCTAGAGCGAATAATGGAAGAGATACCACGCCTTTTGGTACCCAAAAAGATGTTTATCAAGAAGGTTATGAATGGTTGTCACATTCTATTGCTGCTAAAGATGCGCATGACTTTCCGCATAACCCAACAGTAAAAATAGGCAATCATCAATGTAGTCAACCTTATGAAGCGA
Source organism: Devaleraea mollis (assembly GCA_032361265.1). Classification (NCBI taxonomy): domain Eukaryota; phylum Rhodophyta; class Florideophyceae; order Palmariales; family Palmariaceae; genus Devaleraea; species Devaleraea mollis. The sequence continues at coordinate 852 of JAULCF010047783.1, read as the reverse complement.
GTCTCTTAAATGTCTCCGCCATGAGTTTTGGGTCACTGAGTAGTCGAGCCGTTTTAGCCTTAAATGGCGGTGCTAAGATTGGTGGATTTGCGCATAATACAGGTGAAGGTGGCTTAAGCCCTTATCACCTAAAACCTGATGGAGATGTGATTTGGCAAATAGGAACAGGCTATTTCGGATGTCGAACTAAAGACGGGAATTTTGACCCCGAATTGTATAGAACCAATTCGATGAAGCCCTCTGTAAAAATGATAGAGTTAAAACTATCGCAAGGGGCTAAACCTGGACATGGTGGTATTTTACCTGCTAAAAAAAATACACTCGAAATTTCCAAAATCAGAAACGTAGAACCCGGTACAGCAGTATTGTCTCCCCCTTATCATAAAGCTTTTAATACGCCCGTTGGTTTACTCCAATTCTTACAACAATTGCGAGAGTTATCTGGTGGTAAACCTGTTGGTTTTAAATTATGCATTGGACATAAAGCAGAATTTATTAGTATCTGTAAAGCCATGCTTAAAACAGAAATCTATCCAGATTTTATCTCGGTCGATGGCGGAGAAGGCGGAACGGGTGCTGCACCAATCGAATTCTCTGATTCTGTCGGGATGCCTTTTAGAAATGCGATGGCATTTGTTTATGACACCTTGGTTGGCTTTGATTTAAAACAACATATCAAATTAAATGCTTCTGGAAAAATTGCGACAGGTTTTGATATTTTAAGAGCGATTGCTTTAGGTGCAGATATTTGTTCGAGTGCTAGAGCGATGATGCTTGCTTTGGGTTGTAGTCAAGCCTTGGAATGTAATTCTAATTCTTGCCCAACAGGGATTGCTACCCAAGATAAAGAAT
>JAULCF010046672.1:0-12752 GCA_032361265.1 Devaleraea mollis | reverse complement strand
GCCGGAGAGTATTTGAATGAAAGACTTCGAGAAATTGGACTTAAGAAGTAGGCCTCCCTGTGGTCGGAGTGAGTGGGTCCTCCCTACAATTAGAAGTGAAGGGATTACCTGCGGTGATAGTAGATTGATTCTCCTCTTGGTCGAATAGTAATTTTTTGGAGGAAGATTACGTTTTAATTTAAAATAAACCTTTTTAGGGTTTCAGAATCCTAGATATACGCTGAATAAATTGAAACAGATGGTCGTTAATGAATTCTCTGTTCCTTTGTTTTGAATGAACTATATTGTAACTTTGTAATAATAATCATATTTGATGGAATTATCTGATTCAATAATTTGATTCCACCACTTTAAAAAATTTTAATCATGGATGCTATATTTTTATTTTTTGGACTAGGAGGCTACGAGGTAGTTATCGTTGTTTTTGTTGTTTTACTACTTTTTGGTGGTAAAAAAATTCCTGAACTAATGAGAGGTCTTGGAAAAGGGATCAAAGAATTCAATAGTGCTCGTGCAACGATTGAAGGAGAGATCAAAGAGGGTATGAAAGAGGTTGACGGTAAAAAAGAAGCTTAAAAATTATTGCTTTTCTTATATTAATAAAGCCAATCCTGATTGACTCGGGGTTGGCTTTGTTGATTCTATAAAAGAATTATACGTGCTCTGATAATTCATTTCCACTCCTTCCTCTTTCCTTCTCTTTTTTAAACTTCACAAATGGTACTACTTTTGAATATCTTTTACCTTCGTAAAGGCTTTTTAACATTGTCTGTTTAAAACTACACCGCTATGCAAAAATTATTATTCTATTTTGTTGCTCTATTTATACTATTCTTTGCTTGCTCTCAAAACCAATCAGAGGAGAAAACAAATACCAATGTTCCGGCTAATACAGCACCTAATGTTACCGAAGCTGTTATTCCTACTCCAATTCCAGCTCCAAAGAAGCCTGATGTATCAAATCTAAAGCCTATTCCACAAGCGAGTAAAAAGGATTTGGTATACCCTGATAGATTTCAACAATCGGGAGTAAGAAAATTTAAAGGAGCAAAGGTTACTAACAATAATATGATTGATAACTCTCTAGGGAAGTACGGTCAGAGAATTAACCTAAGTTCTTCTGCAAAGTATGATGATGTTTTAGCTTTTTATAAAGCAGATCTTACAAAAAATGGTTGGGAACACAATGCAAAAATGGACAAGTCGCATAAGGATGAAGATGTTACCTTCTTTGCTACTAATTATACAAAAGACAATTATACTTTAATGATTTCTGTAACTGCTTTGGGTGCTGATAACACCTCGGTATCTCAAATTTTAAAAGAGAATTAAGATAATCAAATAGTCTACATTAATCTCTTTTTAGAAAGGATGGAGAAGTCGTATTTATTTCTGATCCCCTTGCTCTATCTTCAAGACTTTCACCTTAAAAACTAATACTGAATTCGCTGGTACATAGGTGCCTTCTTCGTCAATTTCCATTGGTCCATATGCTAGTTTTGAAGGAATTAAAATCCAACCTTCTGATCCTTTTTTGAAATATCGTAATGCCTCTTCAAGTCCTTTGATCGCTTTTCCTTTTCCAAATTCAAACTTAAAAGGTTCTTTTCTTTTATAAGAAGAATCAAATTCAGACCCGTCGAGTAAAGTTCCTTCATAATGAAAACTGATTACATCACCATCCTTAGGCGTATCACCTTTTCCTTTTTTCTTTAAGGAATAACTAACACCAGAGGATAGCCGCTTCGTTCGCATTTTCTTACTAGAAGCATACTCATGTATTAGCTTTTTATCTTTTGAAAACTGTATCCTTGTTCCATTCTCGAAAGCCAGACGCTCCTTATTTTCTAGGTCTACCATATAACGATCATAAGCTGCATAATCCATGATTTCTAAAACTTCAATTTCATAGATTAAGGCTGCATTTGGTGGAATTGCTTTTCCCGCTCCAGACTTTCCATACCCTAAATGTGGTGGTATATAAAGTGTACCCTTACTACCAATCTGGAAATCAACTAAGCCTCTCTCCCATCCTCTGATCACCTGACGATACCCCAGTTGAAACACAAAAGGTTCGTCTCCAGATTCATCAAACACAGTTCCATTAGTTAACCTTCCAATATAGTTGACCATTAAGTAATCTCCAGCTTTTGGAACGGCTCCATTCCCCATCTGATCAAAGCTATAATAAAGTCCATCATCTAAGGATATTGGTTGAAGATTATTTTGCCGAAGATAGGTTTCCAAGTCAATGGAATCTACGGTTAGCGAAAAGCTAAAAACCCAACAGAGCGTTAATAAAAAGGTAAGTTGTAGTCTTATCATGGTTGTTTTATTTTGAACATCAAACGCATTAGAACAAAACTACATATACAATGCCAATAGCCTCTTATTAATTGACTTTAATTTTTATTTAACATGACTTCATGATTCAAAATCACTGGTCAAATTTGGTTAATTCCAACTCTCCGATGATATGGATTAATTTCTCGGCATATCTTCGATCGGTAGCATAGCCTGCTTTCTTAAGACCATGAGCCCATTTTTTGTAATCCTTCCCATGCTTTCTAAGTCCTTTGTAACGCTTACCCATCAGTAGATTACTATGTGCCCGATAGCTCTCCCAAGATGTTTCATATTTTCTAAAAAAGTCTTTATGGCTATCATCTGTAAAGTTAGCGCAATGTCCTTTTCGACAAGATTTTGAAAAGCACTTCATTCCGAAATGATTATTATTTTCTCTAGCGAGTCGACTCTCTCCAGCATTGCTTTCAATAAGTCCTTGTGCTAAAGTAATACTGGCGGGGATACCATATTTGTGCATTTCTGATTGAGCAACATCTTTGAATCGACTGATATAAGAAAGTTGTTTTTCCCTCTTGTGACGGGTATCCTTTTTCTTTTTTCCATAAGTCATATTCGAATAGGTATTCCCCCAATCTGTTGCGGGTTGACTTACATTTGCTGTTTGCCCTTGTTGACTTATCTCTGTTTTTGCAACTGGCTTTTTATCGAAATCCAAAAAGTCGCCAAGCGTTTTCCCGAAAGAAAACTGCTCGGCAGAATTTGGAATAATATCCTGATTAGTATTGAAATTAAACGCAACGTTGAAATCATTTTTAAAAACAAATAGCATCACTAGTGTGAGAAGGCCGATCTTTAAAACGTTGCGAAACAAAAATGAAATAAGCAGATAGAACATTCGAATTAATTTGCCATTAAGTCGAAGGGTAATATATTCTCCATCTTTAGGGAGGTCAAATTTCATATTTGGAAAAGTCATTTGGAAAATCTTTCTCATGGTAAAGGATTTTAAAATTTAAACAGTCTTGGTTTTCTAAATAAACCCTCTATCAAATCCTTGTTTATCTTGCTTCTTATTAAGTAAAAAATACCTCTATTAATCTGTGTATGTTTAATCTCGATACAAATTAAAACATTTTGTTTTAAATAATCAAAATTTCTAAACATTAATTTTTTAAATATTTTCGGAAAGGCTCAAAAAGCTAGAGAAATCAATCATATTTTTATTTTACTTAAATTACTTGTTGGAATTATTAATGAAACAGGTAGGTTAAATCGAACTATAGAAGTAAACTAGATCCTAATTAGTAATGGTGCGCAGGCATGGAAGAGAGGAAAGATTTGCTTCAAAAGGTACTTGCATTAAATTGATTTCAGAACAAGGATTAATTGTTCAAAAATATCTGTGCAACATCAGTTAAATATAACTAAGGTTTTTTAATCTAAAAAATCTTCTTCTGGAGTATTCCGGGTTTTAAAATCTTCTAGAAAATCTTTAATCTTTTGATCTGATTGCTCAATAGTTGAAGCATCCTTTTTTGCGGAAGTAGATTCAACATAGATCGAAGAAGAAGGAAATGCGAAATCAATATCTAATGATTCTGCTAATCTTAAAATCCCAAGCAGAATACTTTGCTTGGCTTTAAATTCTGCATCTGCATTATTGACTTCAAGATGGGTACGAAAGACGATATTCATAGAAGAGGTTTCCAATGCATCGAAATAAACAAAATACCCTTCCTTTCTAGTGACTGGATGATGCTCTATCATTTTCTTAAGTCCTTCGATAAATTTTTCTATGATATCAGGAGAGGTGCCATAAGTCACTCCAAGGGTCGTCATAAATAAACGATAAATACGAACTCCTTTATTAGTAATCGCAACATTAGCAATCGTTCCGTTCGGTACGGAGATCATAGAAGTATCACTCGTTTGTAATCGTGTCGTTCTAAAACCAACTTCTTTGACAGTACCTTCTACTCCTCCACCAATGATATAATCACCTATTTGAAAAGGACGATCAAAAAAGATCATTGCAGAGCCAATTAAATTTTTGACTGTATCCTGAGCTGCCAAAGCTAAAGCTAATCCACCAATTGAAACCCCTGCTATTAAAGCGGCAATATTGACATTCAACAAATGGAGGATATGAAATATTCCGATAACAGCAAAAACAACTTTTAAAGATCTTCTAATAATCGGAATTAATTGTTCATCCATTCTATGTTCCGTCCCTTCCGCAAACTGCATTGCATAGTCCATAGCTAAGTTGACGATTCGAATAGCTAAGACTACAGTAATCATAGTCATGATGATCCTAAGAATCAGAATACTTGCCCCTGCTGCTGAAATAGGAAGTTGTAAAACTGGAACTAAAATACTAATCAACCAAAATAAAAATAACAGGCTAATCGCTTGGGCAACTTTTAAAACCTTCCCATTTTCTAATACCCGCGTTTTGAAATAGGAATTTAATAGTCTTCTAACGACGGGCATCAACAAGCCAGATAGTATTTTATAAAAAACCCAGCCTAATAAAAATATGATTGCGAAGCTTAAATACTGCCAAAGTGCTAAACCAAGAAATCTAGTTTGCCCCATCTTCGGGAGTAAACTCAATAAGCGATCTGTTCCAAAACGATAAGTTGACTTATGCAATTGTGGAATCAATTTTACGGTTTCTTCAGAAAACAACCACTTATCATCAATTTTCTCTAAATAAATGTCTGGCAAGTCTTCAGGAAAAGGTGTGTAATATGGTTTTTGAGTAGTACTATCAACAAAGTTATTTTCTTGTGGCAACTGATTTAGCCGAACAAATAATCCATTCCCATCAAAAATCTGCTTCAACTTTATAGCATTTACGGTCATTTGAGAAGAATCCTGCGACCGAAATAGCGTCACAGCCGCAAGCTCTGGATGATACGTTTCGGGCTGTAAATAATACAAGTGAACATACATTGTATTATAAGGATTTTCTAGTGTAGGTTCTGGTGCATTCGCAGTCTGAGAAAACAGCGAAACATTTACAAAGAGTAGAGTGACAAAGATTGCTAAGATGTTTTTCATATAATTTTGGAGCTTCTTTGATACGAAGATATTAAATCGAATTGTAATATTTCTTGAGTTTGTACTTAAATTCAAAAACACATGTTTACGCTGTCACAAAACAAACACATACTGTTAATTTTTAATTTAAAAAGATTTCTAATATGCATTCGGAAACAGGGGCAAGATATATTTTCACTTCGCAATCCCCGGGTCATTCCAAAACCGTTTTTTACACATCCCAAACCGTATTTGAATAGCAGAGTGCAATCTATGCCTCGATGTGAATGTCCGTGTATTTAAGAGATACATAGATAGCACATCACTATTGGCATTTACTAACTCTGTTGAAAAATCAATGGGATCTCTAAACTATCCAGCATCCTTAATTTAGGTAGTCGATCTTATTCAATTAAATCCATTTATTTGGATATACTGATTGAACAAGGAATACGCTTGAAATAAGGTTTCTGGTGGTTTTAATTTTGGACATTTCAAAAATGATCTGTTCAAAAACTACATTAAAAAATATTGAAAAAAAATAACCTACTATAGCTCTTTTTAAAAGAAGTAGCAACACAGTAGAATAGTCTGTTTATGCTCATTAGTGAAATACCGCTTTAGGCATATAAAGACAACCACTATAGAAAATTGATCTTCATGAAATAAAGAGTAATCCGATTCAGCTAATCACTGATATCGGAAAGGAAGCTTATGGTTTCCTAACAACTAGAACACATTATTAAATCACTCTTTATTAAATTTTTAACTTCATGAATGTAAACGAACTAAACACTTCACTAATTAAAAAAGCTACACTATTTTTTAGCTTAGCTTTTTTATGGGGAACAAATCTTATGGGCCAATGCCCAGACGTATCCCTTACCTGTAACCCTGTAGAAAACATTTTTCTAGGTCAACCAGCCTGTGAAAAGACTGTTGAACCAGATGACATCTTAGAAGGTGCTTTTGATCCTGCATGTTATACGGTTTCTTTATTCCTTGCAGATGGTACACCCTTAAGCCCTGCAAATGTAGTTGATGGAAGTCATATTGGAATGACTTTAAATGTTATCATTACTAACATCAATACAGGAACAGAATCCTGTACTAACTCTACCGTCAATATCTTTGACTCTACAGATCCGATCATCACCAATTGTGGTGATATTACGGTAGACTGTGGAGACGCTATTACTCCAGCATCTGTTGGTCAACCAACAGTGACTGATTGTGATTTGTCAACGTTTACCTTTGATGATGCATCTCAGGTGAATGGAACTTGCGCAGATCCTTTCTTATACACCATTGATCGAACATGGACTGCAACTGATGGTTCTGGTAATATTTCGACGTGTACACAAACGATCACCGTTAATCGTTTAACTTTTGATCCTACAACTGGATTTCCAGCAAGTACAACGATCTCTTGTACAGCTTCGTCTGCTCCTTCTAATACTGGTTACCCAACAATTGGAGGAACAAATATCACTTCTTCATCAAACCCAACTTGTGGATTTACAGCTAGTTTTACAGATACGCCTATCAATGGAAGTTGTACTGGTGAATCTGTTATTCTTAGAGAGTGGATGGTAATGGATGCTTGCGGTGCCATGTGGATGATGAATCCAAAACAAGTTATCACTATTGTAGATGACAACGATCCAACATTCAATAATACGCCTGTTGATATTACATTGAGCACAGGTAGTAATGTTTGTGTTGCATCAGGTATACTTCCAATTGTAACAGCAAGCGATGCTTGTTCATCAGCAACAGTTACTACTTCTGTTCCTGGAGGTACTGTAACAGGTAACGTAGTATCTAATCTAGCTATAGGTTCTTATACTGCAACCGTTACTGCTACTGATGCTTGTGGAAACACTAGTACTTTGACTTATAATATAACAGTAACAGATTTATCACCTCCTACTCCTATTTGCGAAAGTTCGCATACTGTTTCTTTAACTAATACAAGTCCAACATTAGTACCTGCAGCGGTTTTTGATGATGGCAGTTTTGATGCTTGTGGAGCAGTTACTTTTGAGGTTAGAAGAATGGAAGGTGCACAATGTACATTTACAGATGCTACTCCATTTGGAGCTTTTGTTCCTTTTTTCTGTTGTGATATTGGAGAAACAATCATGGTAGAGCTACGAGTAACGGACGAATCTTTGAATACTAATTCTTGTATGGTAGAAGTAATTATTCAAGATAAAATTGATCCAATCCTTACTTGCCCTACGAATAAAATTTTAGACTGTCACCAAGATTATGAAGACCTAGCATTAACAGGTTCTGCAACAGCTATTGACAACTGTGCTTCTATCACACCTACTTTTTCTGACAATGGAAGTTTAAGTAGCTGTGGAGTAGGTACCATTTTCAGAACTTGGACTGCTGATGATGGACAAGGAAATATCGTGTCTTGTGTACAGACCATTGCAGTAGAAAACCAATCTGCTTTCAATATCAACTTCGCTAATGATAACGATCCAAATGATGACGTGACCTGGCCAATGGATGTCTCTGACTCTGGGTGTACGCTTCCTTCAACGACTGGAGAGCCAACACTTTTAAATGAAGACATTTGTTCACAAGCAAATTTCTTAGCTCCGGATGATGTAACCGTAAGTGTTGCTGGTGGATGCCAAAAGATTTTGAGAACTTGGACAGTGTTTGACAACTGTCAACCTGCTAGTGCTGGAGAACAATGTAATGCTACATTGAATGCAGCAGATATTGCAAACTGGTGCTACACTCAGGAGATTACAGTAATGAATACTACTGACCCTGTATTCACAGAGTGTCCAACTTCTCTGACTTTCGATTCGGATGATGCTAATTGTGCAACAGGTGTTGCAACATTGACTGCTAGAGCTACTGATGATTGTAATGAATTGAATTATAATTTTCAAATAGATTTTGATTATTTAAATAACCCTGGAGTAGATATTCCATGGACTCAAGATCCCGGTAATGATGGATCACATGTAGGTACCTATGCTTTAGGGACACACTTAGTAACTTGGAAAGTAGAAGATTTTTGTGGAAACTTTACAATGTGTGAATATCCGTTCACTATTAGAGATGGTAAAGCTCCAACTCCAAATTTGCTTTCTTCAATTGCTAGAAATTTAATGCCTGGACTTTGTATGGTTGAAGTATTCCCTACTGAATTCGATAACCCTAACTCTCCGAGTTCTGACAATTGTGGTATTGCTCAATGGCTAATTCAAAGCCCTTCAGTTGGTCTTCCTTTTCCATCTTCACCTCCTGCTGCAGCGGCATCTTCATGGATTTTCTCTGACGCAGCTAGTGTTGGTAATCAATCTGTCGATATTTGGATTTTAGATATTAATGGAAATTATTCAGTTACTACAGTGAATATTCTTATCCAAGACAACAACGTACCTGCTTGTGCTAGCCCTCCAGGTTATGCGATCGTTTCAGGAGGTATAGAAAATGAAGAAGGTGAAGAAGTAGAATATGTCATGGTAGAAATCACTGGAGATATGGAAGAGGAAGAAGAAACTGGTAATAGCGGTGAGTATTCTTTTGATCTTCCTGTTGAGAATAATTATACGGTAACACCAGAAAGAGATGATAATCCATTGAATGGAGTTTCTACTTATGATTTAGTAAAAATCAGTCAGCATATTTTAGATGTTGAATCTTTATCATCACCATATAAAATTATTGCAGCAGACGTCAATAACTCAGGAAGTGTAACAACACTAGATTTAGTAGAACTTAGAAAATTAATCTTATTTATTGATACTGAATTTTCAAATAATACATCTTGGAGATTTGTAGATGCTGGTTTTGTTTTCCCTAATCCAGCAGATCCTTTTGAAACGAGTTTCCCTGAAGTGTACACTATCAATGACCTAAACGAGGACATGCTTGCAAATTTTGTCGGTGTAAAAGTAGGTGATGTCAACTGTAGCGCAACTCCAAATGATTTTGCTGGAAGTAGTGATGATAGAACAGGTCGTGAAACTTTAAACTTCTTCATTGAAGACCAAGTATTAACTGCTGGACAAACTTACACTGTTGACTTTACTGTAAAAGATTTAAAAGATTTCCAAGGGTATCAATTTACATTAGCTTTTGACCAAAGTGCTTTAGCTTTTGAGAATATTACTCCTGGGGAATTTGCAGGTATTAATGAAAACAACTTTGGTCTAAACTTTATTGACCAAGGAATTATCACGAGTAGCTGGCATAACACAGAGCTATTGAATACTGAAAAAGCAACGAGTTTTAGCTTGACATTTACAGCAATGAAAGATGCACAATTAAGCGAGTTAATTAATATCAACTCTAGATATACAAAAGCTCAAGCTTATTTTAATAATGAATTTTCTGATGTTTCACTTGCTTTCGAATCTGAGAATGGAATAGCAATGAATCATTTCCAATTATTCCAAAACCGTCCAAATCCTTTTAAAGGAGAAACGGTTGTCAGCTTTAATTTACCTAAAAGTGAATCAGGAACCTTATCGATCTACGACCTCTCTGGAAGAGTAATCAAGGTGATCCAAGGTGACTTTAACAAAGGGTATAACGAAGTTGATATTAGCAGTGTCGAGTTGACAGGACACGGGGTATTTTATTACCAGTTAGAAGTTGCTGACTACATCGCAACAAAGAGGATGGTACTGCTAAAGTAACTTGATTTTTTTTCATGAGATCAATATGTCAAAAGACCTGCTCCGTTTACTCGGAAGCAGGTTTTTTTTATTTTAAAATACAATTGATAAAAAACTACAGCACGAGCGCTAATTGTTATCGGCATGGATTTTGGATTAAATAAAAAGTATATATTAAGTTCAAACAACTTAACGGAATCTCAGAGACTTGGAACCAAGAAATCTGATTGACAACAACCCAAAAAAATACCTACCAAATAATTCAATACTGAATAAACGCTAACAAATATTCAGTGCTTAATTCCTCTTAAAAATGTATTAAGCTTCAGAATTACTTTTTTACATATTGATCATCTTGAAAAACAAAAGAGACCTCCTCTTCAGTAAAACGCTGTAGATGGAGTGGGGTATTTGTACCCTTTAAATTAAATTTTATATCACTCTTTTAAATTTAACCTCAGATGAACAAAAATGTATTATTAACTAAATTATTAGGAATATCTCTATTTTTCCTAATAATATTTTACCCCAATTATGTATCAGGGCAATGTCCAGCGCCTTGTTCAAATTATTCTGTTTCAGCGAACACATCAACTTTTCCACTTTGTAGTTCTGGAAATACTATCAGTCTTTCTGGAGATGTCGATAACAATTCAGACTGTGAAGATCCTAATGGCGATAATTGCTTTGAGTTTATAATAACTAGGCCAAACTCCGCAGTAAAAGGTTTTTTCGCAGACATCGGAAAAGGGAGTATGTGTAACGGCGAAGCTGATATCTTCTACACCTTAATTGATGGTGTATGTACCACATTTACCTCTTCGGGGTCTCAAAACAACTTCAACTTCGTTTATGGTATTTCTAATGAAATGCGAATCTACATATGTGATGGTTCCTCTGGTCAAGTTTCTCTATGCGGTCTATGCGCAGATGTAGATTGTCCTGAACCTACTGCAATTATTGGAATAACTCAGAATTAAAAAACTCCATTTTTAAATTTAATCCCCTTAAAATGAAAAATCTTAATACTAAGATAAATCAAACCTATTTATCATATCCCAAATGGATATCATTATTGTCTTTATTCTTTTTTACGTTTATAGGAATCAATCAATTAAAAGCAGATGTCGCTGTACCAACAGGCATCATCACACATTATGATCAAGTCAACAAAATACTAACAGTTACAGTTAGTTGGACGTGGAACGACCCTAACGATAAAGCGATCTCTGCTGCAATATTTGCAGATCTAAATGGAGATGGATTAACTCCAACATTTGATGATGATCCAAATACATGGGTAGCACCAGGCTTAGCAAATCCTTCCGATGAATTTCTTGGTCAATTAGCTACATCAAGTATTGAAGGTACCGCAATGTCTTTTCTATATACAGACAACACCGACTCAGGCATTGCATCCAGTTTAACAGGATATACTACAAGTACGCCAAGGGTACTATTTCCTTATGGTTTAGCTAATGCTGATAACACTCTGGAAGCTACAACATTTACTTTAACTTATACTAATGTAATGGTTGCACCAGCTCATTTATGTTTAGTGCTTTATGATATTCATACTGGAAATAATCAAACAACAATAGATGACTTAGATGGTAGGCATTCACCCATCAGTGCAGATAATTCAACCGTTGTATCGGACCATAATACAGATAATTCAGTTGAAGAAGGTTTTGGTGGCACAACAGCTTCTTGCGCTGATGCGGAAGCATCCGTCAATGCAGTTGACTTAAACTTAACCAAATCTGTTAGTAATACAACTCCAATAATTAACGATGTTATTACTTATACTTTAGTAGTTACGAACGAAACTGATATTATTGCATCAGAAGTAGAAGTGACAGATATATTGCCGAGTGGTATCACCTATGAAGGTACGATCACAGGACCAGGTATGGTAGATGACTCTGATCCAACTGGACAAGGTTTAATATGGAGTGACCTTACTATTCCTGCAAATGGTATGATCTCTTTGACATTTACCGCAACAGTTACTGGCTCTGGTATGATTACTAATTCAGCAGAAATCACAAGCAGTCCTCCTGATACGGACTCTACGCCGAACAATGATATATCTGATGAAGACGACCAAGATGTCGCTTGTATTACGACACCAATAACCATTTGTAATTCAGCTACATATACACTTACTGCCCCTACTGGCCTGGAGACTTATCAATGGCAAAGAAATGGAATTGATATTCCTTCAGCAAATTCAAACACCTATATCGTGACGATGGCTGGTTCTTATACTTTTATGGCAACAGACATTAATAACTGTCCCGTGGACTCTGAGTGTCCTGCTATATTTGAAGATTCAGATTTAACATGTGCCATTTCTATGGAGATGTCAGAATCATGTGCTGGAAATAATGACGGCTCTTTCATTCTAACGATCAATGATGGCCGATCTGATTATGATTATTCTATAAGTGGTCCTACTTCAATACCAGATGGAAACATAGCAACAGACGGAGGTATGACAACATTTAATAATCTTACAGCAGGAACCTATATTGTAACTGTAACAGATGCAAATGGTTGCGAAACTACTTGCTCCGCTACCATCACAGCACCATTAGTAACAGCAAGCTGTAGCTCTACAGTTACTGGCAATATTTTAGCTTGTAACGGCGATACCAACGGAGACGCTTCCGTTTCTGCAGGTGATGGAACACCTGGGTATACTTACCTTTGGAGTAATAACGCTACAACTGCTTCAATCTC
>JAULCF010045562.1:0-12753 GCA_032361265.1 Devaleraea mollis | reverse complement strand
GGGAGCTCGCCACCACGATGGTGCGGCGTCACCGCTTGGCCGAGCGATTCCTTACCGACATGCTTGGTCTGTCGTGGGCGGAAGCGCACCACGAGGCCGGCAAGTGGGAACACGTGATCAGCCCCGCCGTCGAGAGCGCCATCGTCAAGCAACTCGACGATCCAACGACCTGCCCGCATGGCAATCCCATTCCCGGGTCGGGTTACGTCGAGCGTGAGCTCGTCGCCATGTCGAGCCTGCCCAAGGGTTCAACCGCCACGATCACTCGCATCCCCGAAGAGCTCGAATTCACCCCGGGGCTGCTCGAGTTCCTTGAGTCCAACGACATCGTGCCCGGCATCGACGCCACCATCGTGGCGACCTCGCCCGACGGCACGACCACCATTGAGGTCGCCGGTTCGATCGTGGGCGTCAGCGCCTTCACCGCCGAGCGCATCTTGATGTCGGTCAAGGACATCGCACTCGTCTGATCCAGCGTCGGTCAGGCCGTTGGCCAGGCCGGCACGCTCGATCCATCAAACGACACGTCGACATGATCGCCAACGGCGAAGTCGGGCCGAATCGCTCGAACCGTTGCCGTCCTGCCATCGGTGAGCACGATGTCGTAGCGGACGTCATGCCCGTAGTACTCGACATCGGCCACGATCCCAGCGGTTCCTGAGGTCAAGATCAGCTGCTCGGGGCGCACGATGACGGTGACGTCGCGGTCGACCGAGAGCGACGATGCTGCCTGATGGGCGGGGACCTCGCCGAACGGGGTGCTGACCGACGTGCCGTTGTAGCGACCCACGAATCGTGCGCCGTCGCCGACGAACTCAGCAACCCACGGTGAGGACGGTGACTCGTAAAGCTCGGCCGGAGTGCCCACCTGTTCGATGGCACCGTTTGCCATCACGGCGATGTGTTCGCCCATGGCGAACGCTTCTTCTTGGTCGTGGGTGACGACGATGGCAGTGATTCCCAACGCAGCGATGAGGCGCTTGACCTCACGGCGGATCTGGACCCGCAAGCCGGCGTCGAGGGCGGAGAACGGCTCGTCGAGCAACAGCACCGATGGCTCGGGGGCAAGGGCACGGGCCACGGCAATGCGTTGACGCTGGCCGCCCGAAAGCGTGCCGGGCAGACGGTCGCCGAAGTCCGACATGCTGACGAGGTCGAGCATCTCGTTGACCCGCTGGGTCGGATTGTCGTGGTGTCGAAGACCGAAGCCGACGTTCTGCTTCACCGACAGATGGGGGAAGAGGCCGCCATCTTGGAAGACCATGCCGACTCGGCGCCGTTCCGGTGCCACGAAGGTGCGAGCGTCAGAGACGACCTGTTCGCCGATGGTGATCGAGCCGCCATCGTGTTCTTGCAGACCGGCAATCGAGCGGAGCAGCGTGGTCTTTCCGCAGCCGCTCGGGCCGAGCAGCGCCAACACTTGGCCGGCATCGACATCGAGGTGAGCGTCGCGCACCACAGTGCCGCCGCCCAGGTTCACGGTCACGCCATCGATCAAGACGCGCTCGGGTGAGAGCGTTTGCTGAACGGGGAGTGAGTGGCTTGGTGCAAGCACGGTGTCAAGCGTACCGAACATTCGTGGTCAGTGGCCAGAGCCGTTTGACCCGGGCGTGGTGCGAATCACGTCGGAGCGCCGCAACACCAGTAGCCAGGTGAGTGCCGCCGACAACATCACCAGGATGATGCCGCTCACGCCGACCTCGGCGTAGAAGCCATCTTCGTAGGAACCCCAGACCTCAGTGGCCAGCGTGCGGAAACCCGTGGGGGCCAACAACAAGGTGGCGGGCAGCTCCTTGATCGTGGAGAGCAGGACAAGACCGCCACCCGAAACCAGGCTTGGCCGCATCAGTGGCAAGTCGACCCGGGTCATGCGACGGCCAAATGACGGCTCGAGCAGACGGCTGGACTCTCGAAGCGTGCGAGGCACGGCTCGGACTGAGTCTTCCGCCGCACCGAGCGCCTGTGAGCCGAAGTGGATGACGTAGGCGGCGATCAGGAGCGGGAGTGTTTGGTACAGCCCACCAACCACGGGAGCGTTGAGTGTCCAGAACACCAGCGAGAGGGCGATCACCAATCCGGGCACGGCGAATCCGCCGACGACCGCAATCGATGCGATCTCACCCGTGCGTGAACGATGCCGCACCAGCAACGTGGCCAGGGGGAGGACGACCAGCACAGCGATGATGGCGGTGGCGACGCCAACGCCAGCGGTGTTGATCGCTGCTTCGACGAGTCCGTCGAAGCCGACATTGTCATTGGTCAGGCCGCGTACGGCCCAGGTCGTGAGGCTGGCGACGGGAACGAACAACCCGAACGCAGCCGTCCCGGCCACGAGGGCCAACGCTGGATAACGCCATGGCCCGAGCGCCGCTGGTTCGGTCGGGTACGTGCGAATCGGCTCGTCGGTTGAACGGCCACGGCGTCGAGTTCGCTCACCGATCACAACAGCAGTGGCAAGGATGATGAGGACGAGAGACGCGGTGAACGACGTGGCGCGGTCGCTGAGGCGCGAAGCGAAGATCACTCTCGTGAGCGTGTCGTAGCCCAGCAGTTGGACGGCTCCGAACTCGCTGACGGTGTAGAGGAAGACGAGCAGCCCGCCAGAGCCGATGGCTCCGTTGAGCTGGGGGAGCGTGACCGAGCGGAACGTCTGCAGCGCCGAACGTCCCAGGACACGGGCGCTTTCTTCCAGTGTGGGCGACAAAGCGAGCAGCCGAGCCGAGACCGGCAGGAATACGTAGGGATAGGTGAACAGCGACAGCACGAACCACGACGGCCAGAAGCCTCGGAAGCGAGGAGAGTCGACGCCGAAGAGGTCGAGCGCTGCGTCGAGCACGCCACCGTTGGTCAGCGCGGCCAGGAACGCGGCCGCGCCGACGAACGTCGGCAGAACGAGCGGCAGCACCACGATCACTCGCCACACCGAACGCCCAGGAACGTCGCTCCTCACGAGCAGCCATGCAAGGACCGTGCCCAGGGTGGCGGAGGTGAGCGAAACCGTCGTCGCGAGCAAGACGGTCCGGCCGAGCGGGGCCATCGATGAACGCAGCGTCTCGCCGAGCTCGTCGCCCAGTTGAAGGGTGCGGAGCAGCACGAACAGCCCGGGCAGCGCAAAGAGCGCACCCACCACCACGACGTGGATCTGCATCCAGCGTCGCCGGCGGGGAACGCCTCGGTCAACGCCGGATGGAAGCGACATGATCAGCCTTCGAGACCGGCCTCGGAGATGAGCTCACGAGTGCCTTCGAGTCCGCCTTCGAGTCCGCTGAGGTCAAGACCGCCGACGCCATCGAACTCGGCTGCCGGCAAGTTGCCAGATGGATCGATGCCGCTCGCCAGCGGGTATTCGAAGGTCTCATCGGCGAAGTACCGCTGGGCGTCCTCGAGGAGCAACCAGTCGATCAGTTGAGAGGCAGCGTCGGGATTGTCGGAGCCTTCGATGATCGCGGCACCGGTCACGATGAGGATGCTGCCGGGATCATCGGTGGCGAATTGGTGGTTGCGGCCAGGGTGGTCGGCGTCCTCATCGAGAAAGCGGAAGTTGTAGTAGTGATTGACGAGTCCGGCGTCGATCTCGCCTCGGCCAACCGCAGCAACGATGGCGTTGTTGTTTGCGTAGGTCTGCACGTTGTTGGCGGCAAGGCCTTCAAGCCAGGCCTGTGTTGCTTCGTCGCCGACCTGGCCGCGCATCGCGGTCACGAAGTCCTGGAACGAACCGTTGGCTGGCGCAATGCCGAGGCGTCCGCTCCATGCCGAGGCGGTCAGGTCGAACACGCTCGACGGCAGTTCGTCGCCGTCGACGAGATCCTGGTTGTAGACGAGGACTCGCTGCCGTCCGCTGAACCCGACCCAGCGACCATCGTCGTCGCGCACGTCGGCAGACACGAGGTCGAGCAGGCCATCGGGCAGCGTGGCCAGACGACCTGCGCCGTCAAGGAAGTCGACAGCTCCGGGGCTTTGTGACAAGAACACGTCGGCGGGGGTCTGGTCGCCCTCTTCCTGGATCAGCAGCGCCAGGTTCGACGAGTTGTCGTAGCGCACCTCGACGTTGATTCCGGTTGCGGCTTCGAAGTCTTCGAGGATCGGCCCGATGAGGTTCTCGGTTCGACCCGAATACACCGTGACGGTTGTTTCGTCGCTGCTGCCGCAGGCCGCGGCGAGCAGGAGGAACGAAAGAGCGGCGGCCATGAACCCAAAGGGTCGACGGCTTGCAGTTCGAGTCGGGGCACGTTCGCTGGTGATCACGACCGAGAGCGTACCGTGCGCTGTCCGAAAGTTGTAAAGAGCACCTACCGAAAACCCTGTTTCAGCGTTCGTCGGCCTCGAGCGTGACCTCGATGACGGTTCCTCGGCTCGGGGTAGAGCGAACGTGGAACTGCCCGCCAAGTCCGGCTGCGCGCTCGGCCATGATCGAGAGGCCCATGTGGTCGCCGGTGACCTCAGACGGCACGAACCCATCGCCGTCGTCGGTGATCGTGAGCTTGAGGTGCGGGTGATCCTGCAGGTCGATGACGACCCGTTGCGCTCGGGCGTGACGGGACGCGTTGTTCAGCGACTCCTGCACGATGTGATAGAGCCCGTCGGTGAACTCGCCATACTGAGCGCCACGGCCGAGGCTCGTGGTGACGTCGATCGAGAAGGGCCAGTCCGGCCGGTTGGCGACGCGCAGGATGAGATCGACGAGATCGATCTTGGCCAGCGAGCCAGGACGCATGTCATTCAGCAGCGCCCGGATCTCGGTGTTGGCGTTGGTCGACAGGCGTTGGATTCGCTCGAATGCAGGGCGGACTGGGTCGTCAGCGGCCATGTGGACGAGTTCGGTGTCGACGGTCAGCGCTGCAGCGGCGAGTGTTTGGACAACGGAGTCGTGGAGATCGCGTCGCAAGCGGTCTCGTTCACTCGCAGCGGCGAGGCCAGCGGCTTGCTCGGTCAGCCGAACGTTCGAGATCACCGCTGATGCCTGCTCAGCCAAGCCGCGGAGGCGCTCACCGTGCTCGGTGACATAGAAATCGCTCCACCGGCTCTCGAGCAGGATGTAGCCGACCAGAGCGCCGCCAGCCACGAGTTCGGCGGCGATGGTTGATCGTGCCGCTCCGAGCGTGGTGGTCAGATTGTTGTTGCCGAACCAGCCGACCGGGACGTCTGGCGTCTCTAACGCGGGGTGTTCACCGACGACCTGACCCTGTTCGAAATCACTGACGAGGTCGTATCCGTAGGACGCCTCGAGTCGCTCGATGACCAGCCGGCCATCGGGGTCAGCCAAGACGATGGCAACGAGGTCGTTGGTGACAAGATCCTGGACGCCGCCGACCAGGACATCGAGCACCTTGTCGAGATCGAGTGTGCGGGACATCGCGGCGCCGATCTCTCGACGGATCTCTGCGTACTCACGCAGTTGGCGCTCTTCTGCTTGCAGTCGAACTCGTTCGTCGACCTCTTTGCGAAGGTTCTGGTTTGCCCTCAGGAGCTGCGCCGTGCGCTCGGTGACGCGTTCGTCGAGTTGGGTCAGCGTGCTCTGAAGCTCGGCTTCTGCGACAACTTCGTTGGTGATGTCTCGGAACGTTCCGACCAAGCCGATGACGCTGCCGTCTGCATCGAGCAGTGGTGCTTTGTTCGTCGAGAGCCAGCGCTGTTCGCCGTTGCTGTTGCAGATCGATTCGCGGATGTCGAGGACGGGACGTCCTTCCTTCATCACATGTGCATCCCACTCCGTATACGTCTCACCCTGCGCGACCCACGGCATATCGTTGTCGGACTTGCCGATCACCTCGTCGATTGTGAGTCCAGCAAGGTCGGCGAAGGCTTGGTTGCACCCGAGGAAGCGAGAGTTGTTGTCCTTCCAGAACACCGACGACGACATGGAATCCATGAGCGTGGACAGCAAGAGTTGAGCCGAGCGCAGTTCGTCACTGCCCTCAACCGAACCCTGAAGAAGTGCTTTGAAGACATCCGCGCCCTCTGACGTTGCGCCACTCGCTGCGGCACCCGAAGAAGCCATCTCCACAACGTAGACCAGCCAGCATGGTTGTCCAAGGAAGCTGAGTGTGACGCCCTCTGGAGGCGCTAGATGCCGGTGTTACGGGCTGAACCGGTCTTCTTGGTGCCGTCGTAGTTGTCCATGAGACAGAGCACTTCGCGGTCACCGATTTCGTTCCAGCTCTCAAGCGACGGAGAGAGCGTGCTGATGTCGTAGATCGAGGTTTCGTAGGGGTGGCCAACGAACGGCTCGAATGCCTCGAAGCACGCGTCCCCTGCGATTTCTGACACGGCGGCATCGCCGGGATAGACACCGTCAGGCATGTTGAAGACGTGGTATGCCTCGACGTCGTGCGGCGTCGAACAGGGGACACCTTCCATCGACTCGATCAAGCCGGTGGTGGCGCCATTCAGGCAGTCGCCGAGCTTGATGCTGAAGGCACCCACCTCGCCAGACTCCACAATGTTGCCGCTTTCATCACGCGTCGAGTCGTCGTCAGCTGACCCGAGGTAGCCAGCGCCAACCATTCCGAGACCAACAACTGCTCCGCCTACAATCCGTCCAATTCCCATACCAGGGCCTACGGCGGTACTCTGCGTCGCCT
Organism: Devaleraea mollis; assembly: GCA_032361265.1. Taxonomy (NCBI): domain Eukaryota; phylum Rhodophyta; class Florideophyceae; order Palmariales; family Palmariaceae; genus Devaleraea; species Devaleraea mollis. The sequence continues at coordinate 6,172 of JAULCF010045562.1, read as the reverse complement.
TGAGAAAAAGCTCTCGGTCGCGCTGCATCCGGGATGACCCGGAGGGTCTCGGACCAACAAATGCGGGATGACCCCACTGGTCAGCATCACGTGCAGGCTTCAAGATGTGGGTCAGTGCTGGTGCTCAGTCTCCCCGGTTGTGCGACCCGCGACGGTAGGAATCAGCGGCCGTGGTGTTCAATGGACAACCAGTCTCATGCGAAAGAGGGAATGCGATGAAAAAGCGAAATCTCTGGTCGATTGCCGCCGCCGGTGCGCTGCTCGTGAGCGCGTGCGGGGGGAGTGACACGACCGCGGCGGCGTCGGGCGAAGACGACGTCGAGATCGAGTACGTCTCGCCTCTCGGAGAGTTCCTCGGCTGGGACCAAAGCGTGGACTTTGATGAAGAAGCGGCGGAAGCCGAGTATGCGCAGCAAGAGCGGGAGGCTCAAGAAGCCATCGCGTCGTGCATGGTCGCCGAGGGCTTCGAGTACATCCCGGTCGATGTCTCATCACAGGGGATCTTCTTCGGGGACGAGTTCGAGGACGGCCTCGAATGGGGTTCTGACGAGTGGATCGCGAAGTACGGCTACGGCGTATCGACGCAGCGGTTCTCACAGTCACAGGTCGGGCCTGACCTCGTCGGAAACACGTGGAACGACTTCGGCGGCGAAGACGAGATTCCGGTCGACCCGAACCAGGCCTACCTCGAGACCCTCGGTGAGAACGAACGCTTGGCATACGAGGTCGCTCTCTGGGGCAACCCCGATGATTACCCGGTCCCGATCTGGGAAGAAGAAGGCCGTGAACCGAGCGACGAAGAGATGGATGCCTTCTTCGAGGACTACGAGGCGAACTACGAGCCGTCTGGCTGCCAGAACATTGCGTACGAAGAGATCTACAACGGTGACTTCGGTGACAACGGGCAATACGAGCAATTCGATGAAGTGTTCGGCGAAGCGCTCGAGGAGATGTATCAGCGCTTGGAAAGCCACCCCGATGTCATTGCGTACCGGGATGAGGTGCGGGTGTGCGTCGAGGAAAAGGGACTGACCTACCTCAGCGAGGAAGACGCCTACGAGTTCTTCGAGAACGAGCTCGAGGCCGCTGGCCTGGGATGGGACGCCACGGGTGATCCGTTCGAAGGAATCGATACATCGGACTTCACCGACGAGGACTTCGAGCGGGTCTACCGCGAGTTGGAGAACCAGCCGATGGCTCCCGACAAGCTCGAAGCCCTGGCTGAGGTGCAAGCCAACGAGATCGCCGCAGCTGTTGCCTCCGACGAGTGCGGCGGCGGCTGGCAGAACGAACAAGCAGCGCTGCAGTCGATCCAGATCGAACTCGAAGAAGAGTTCTTGGCCGCCAATGCTGACAAACTCGCCGAGTTCGAGGGCGTGTTCGGAAACTGACCGTTCTTGCCGCACCTGTGGCATGACTGAAGGGCACAACGAGGGCATGCGAGTGGTGGAATGAATCGTCGAACAGCACTTGCGGTCATCGCCGCGGTGGCCGTGCTTGCGGCCGCCGTTGGTTGGTTCGCCGGGCAACGCATCAAGTCGCCGGCCGATATCGCGGCCGAGACCGAAGCCCCTGAGGCCTCGCTGATCACCGTGCCAGTCGAAGAGCGTGAGCTCTCGACCAGCGTGGTGATCCGCGGTCAGGTCGAGTTCGATGACGTCGCCGAGATTCCGGTGAATCCGTCGGCGGCTGGCTCGACGATCATCACCAACGTTCCGCTTGCGGTTGGTGAAGATCTTGTCGAGGGCGCCGTCGCCATCGAGGTCGCTGGCCGACCGCTCCTGGTGCTCGAAGGTGAGCTGCCGGTCTTCCGCCCGCTTGCTCCCGGGGTCGAAGGCCCGGACGTCCGTCAGCTCGAAGAGGCGTTGACTCGTCTTGGTTACAACGCCGGGCAGGTCGACGAGGTCTTCGACAACAACACCGAGGAGGCCATCGCTGCCTTCTACCGGGCCGCTGGCTACAGCCCGAACGAGCCGACGAGCGACGAACTCGCTCAGCTGCAGGCAGCTCGGGATCGGGTGCGTTCGGCCAACACGCAGCTGACCCAGGCCCAAGCCGGTTCATCCGAGGGTGTCTCGGAGTCGACTCGTCTGTCACTCGATCAGCAGGTCCAGCAAGCGCAGGACTTCCTCACTGACGCCGAGACTGAACGCACCGCGGCACTTGCCCCGCTGATCGCTGATCGGGAGGCCGCAGAAACCGAAGAGCGCGAAGCTCGAACGGCTGCTGAGCTGGCAGCTGCCCGTGTCCTCACCGCCAGGGCGGGTACCCACCCAGACACCGGCGATCCCGTCACCCCGGCCGAGCTCACCGAGTTCGAACAGATCAACACTGATGCCTCCGAGCGACTGGTTGCTGCGGTTGCGGCAACCCCGCTCGCCCAGGCAGCCGAGGATGCGGTGCGGCTGGAACAAGATCGGCTCGTGCGAGACGCCGCGACCAATCTGGCCATCGCCGTAGCGTCTCGAACCGAGACGCTCACGCCGCCTTCGGGCGGCACCGGAGTCGCTGATGCCCGGGCCGAACTAGCCGACGCAAACACCGCACTTGCCGATCTCGACTCCCAGATCGGCACCTCGATCCCGACCAACGAACTGATCTTCCTGCCGCAACTGCCTCGAGTCGTGCAGCAAGTCTTTGTCGAGACCGGCGACATCCCACAGGGTTCCGCCATGTCGGTCACCGGCTCCGGTGTGGTGATTCGCTCATCGATCTCGGGCGCTGACCGCCCGCTGATCAGCGAGGGCGTCGAAGGCATCATGGAAGACAGCAACCTCGGCATCAGCGTTCCGGTCCGGGTGGCTTTCGTGGCCGACACGCCCGGCGGTCAGAACGTCGGTGAGGGCCGCTTTGGCGTGCGCCTCGAACCGATTGGCGATCTTCCGGAAGACGCGATCAACCAGAATCTCCGAGTGACGGTGCCCTTCCAGTCGACCGACGGCGCCGTGTTGGCTGTTCCGGTCGCTGCGTTGTCGGCTGGTGCCGATGGGTCGTCACGAGTGCAGGTCGAACGAGCCGATGGTTCCGTCGACGTGGTCGTGGTTCGTACTGGGTTGCTGGCTCGTGCGCTCGGCCTGGTCGAGATTTCGCCAATCGACGGCGAGCTCGAGGCTGGCGATCGAGTGGTCGTTGGCCGTGACGGTTCTGCTGGCGCTGACGCGTCAGGATCAGATGAGGCCGAAGACGAGGGCGAAGAGTCCGACGAATGACGGTGCCGGTGGTCGAGCTCGCAGGCGCGGCCAGGGTGTTCCCTGGGACGCCTCCGGTCGAAGCGTTGAAGCCGACGAACCTGGTGATCGAAAAGGGTGACTACATCGGCATCGTCGGGCCCTCTGGATCGGGCAAGTCGACGCTGCTGCATCTCCTCGGGCTGCTCGACACGCCGAGCTCGGGCATCTATCGCCTCGACGGAATCGACATCGCTTCGCTGACCGATGGCGAGCGGGCTGGCGTGCGATCGGCACGTATTGGGTTTGTGTTCCAGTCGTTCCACTTGTTGGCCCACCGGAGCAACGTCGAGAACGTGATGTTGGCCGAGATCTACCGGCCGGACTCGCGTAAGAAACGGCGTGAGCGGGCGATCGATGCACTCGAAATGGTTGGCCTCGGTCATCGCCTCGATGCGTTCCCCACCACCCTGTCGGGCGGCGAGCGGCAACGTGTCGCCGTTGCTCGAGCGTTGGTCGGCCGGCCCAGCTTGTTGCTGGCTGACGAGCCGACGGGAAACCTCGACTCCAAGACCAGTGCGAAGATTCTCGACCTCTTTGATGACCTCCACGATCAGGGTCTGACGCTCGCGATCATCACCCATGACGGTGATGTGGCGGAGCGAGCGCAGCGGCGAGTGCAGATCAAAGATGGTGTCTTGAGCGACGTCGACCGGGTCGACACTGATGCCTGAGGCACTGACCGCACAAGAGGTCGTGGCGTTCGAAGATGCCACGATCCCCACGAGTCACCTGGCGTGGCGTGACCTCGTCAACGAAGCCGTCATTGCACTCACGGCTCGTCCCGCTCGCACGATCCTCACCGCCCTCGGCACCGTGCTCGGTGTGGCTGCGTTGGTGGCCACCCTCGGGCTGGCCAAGACCGCAGGTAGCCAGATCGTGTCTCGATTCGACGAACTTGAAGCAACCCAGGTCGTGGTTCGACCGCCCCGCAACCAATCGGACAACCCCAACGCACAAGCCGTCAATGGCATCCCGTGGGACGCTGGCGACCGCCTGCAGAGGCTGAATGGCGTGGTGGCTGCCGGGACCAAGAGCGACGTGGCCGTTGGTGCCGCACTGTCTCGCTCGGTGCCGATCATCGATCCGCAAGGACAGAGCGAATTCCAGATTCCGGTGATCGCAGTATCTCCTGGCCTATTCAATGCGGTGCGAGCCCAGCTGTCTACTGGCCGCGTGTTCGACGACGGTCACAACGACCGAGGCGACAACGTCGCCATTCTCGGTCCCGGCGCTGCGGCTCGGCTCAATGTCACCAGGGTCGACAACTCGCCAGCCATCTTCCTCGGCGAGAACACGATTGCGGTGATCGGCATTCTCGAAGACGTGGCAAGAGAACCAGAGCTGCTCAATGCCATCATCGTTCCCGACGGCTATGCGAGGGACCGGTTTGCGCTTGCCGACCCCGGCGAGGTCCACATCGAGGTCGAGATCGGCGCCGCCGAACTCATCGGGTCACAAGCGGCGATTGCGTTGTCGCCGAACGACCCTGACCTGGTGCAGGTCAGCTTGCCGCCGTCGCCCCGCCGAGTTCGCTCGGCTGTGGAAGACGATGTCAACGCGCTGTTCCTGGTGCTCGGCGCTGTCTCGTTGCTGGTGGGTGCCATCGGTATTGCCAACGTGACCTTGGTGTCGGTGCTCGAACGGACCGGCGAGATCGGCCTTCGCCGAGCGCTCGGCGCCACCCGCCGCCACATCGCAACGCAATTCATCTTCGAATCAGCAGTGCTCGGCGCGTTCGCTGGCTTGCTAGGGACCAGCCTTGGCATCCTGACGGTCGTTGCGGTCTCAGCGAATCGCTCGTGGACTCCGATTCTCGACGCGTGGCTCCCGCTGTCTGCCCCATTCCTGGGCGCGTTCATCGGGTTGATCGCCGGCACCTATCCGGCCTGGAAAGCGTCAGCCACCGAACCCATCTCGGCGCTCCGAAACGGTTAGCGCCGTTCGATCCGGGCGTCAGACCGCAGCGATGATGGAGATCTCGACGAGGAGTTGAGAGCGGGCCATGCGGGCTTCGACACAGGCTCGCGCTGGGGCATGGCCAGACGGCACCCAGGCGTTCCAGACCTCGTTCATGGCGGCAAAGTCGTTGGAGATGTCGCGCAGGTAGATCGTGGCCGACAGCATGTTCTCATTGCTGGTGCCAGCTTCGGCGAGCAGAGCATCGATGCGGGACAGGACCGAACGGGTCTGGTCTTGGATATCCGCGTCGGGGTCGGCGGCGACCTGGCCGGCGAGGTAGACCACGCCGCCATGCTGCACGATCATGCTGGCGCGCTCGGTGGTCTTGGTGCGTTGGATCTCAGGCATCGGAGGCGCCGCCGTCTGTCCATTCGCCCCAGCTGGCGTATGCATCGAGAGCAAGGCGCGGACTGGCGATCTGTGGCGGAGGCTTTTCGCCCGGTTGTGGCCAGCCGATCGAGATGATCATCGACGGGTCGACATCGGCGGGAATGCCGAGAATCGATCGTGCGACGTCGGGGTGGTGGATCGTGACGGGGCAGCTGCCTAGACCTTCGGCGAAGGCAGCGACCATCAATTGCTGCGCGTGGCGGCCCACATCGAAGAGCTTGCGAGGGCCAGCGTTGCTGACCACGGTGACCACCACGAGGACGGGAGCATTGCCGACCCACGAAGCGAAGTCGCCGGCGTCCTGCAGAGCGATCTTGTCGTCGGCATCGGTGACCACGACCATGCGAACCGGCTGAACGTTCTTCGCCGAACCAGCCATTCGGGCCACGTCGACCACCCGGCGGACGAGTTCGTCCGGGACGGGCTTGTCGGTGTAGGTGCGGGTATCGCGCTTGTTGCGCAGTGCAGCGATGGTGTCCATCGCCGCAGTATGGCCCGCCGCAACGGCCAGGTCGATCCGATCGGCTGACCCGGCCAAGACGATTGGGGGATTCGTGGCGAGCGCTCAGGCCGCAGTGTGGACCGCATACCAA
>JAULCF010044451.1:0-12754 GCA_032361265.1 Devaleraea mollis | reverse complement strand
TCTGGACCTTATCATACGTGCATTCGCAGAATGCACCGTGACGCTGATTCCCTGAATGGAAATCCGCTTGCAAAGACAGACGGACAGGGACAGTCGGCTGGCGCGACGTTCCGCGAACAGTTGCAATATCGCCTGCGCCTCTTCCCCCAAGGCGCCATGCACGTCGAGGCCGAAGGCCCTGGATTCGAAGGTCGGCGTCCAAGCGGGCAGCCCATCTTCCTTGAGCGCTGCGTTCACGTCGGTGACGCGCTCCGCCCACTCGCGGCGCTTCTTGTCCTCCGCGCGTGTCGCGGCGAACCGCTCTGCGCTCGCGAGCGGCGAGGTGTCGGCTTTGACGACTGTGACGTCAATGCCGAGGGCGGTCTTGTCCGCGCCCGGCGTGCTGCACGCGAGCGCGGTGTCAACGTACACGTCGGCGGGGCGGTCGCGGTTGGCGTGGCCGTGTGTGTCAGGCACGAGGCCCTCCGGCTCGATGCACGAGGGAAGCTGCGCATCCTTGGTGACGGGGTCTTTGACGTGGTCGCGGATGTTTTTGTGCGCGTTTTGCGGGAGACGGATCCGCTGCTGGCGCTCAACCTGCAGACCAGGTGGTCGTCGCCGACCTTGTCGGCGGAGAGGTTTCAGGCCGGGGAGGGCTGCGTGTCGTCGACAAGCGGGAGTCGCAGGCGGCGGCCTATGGCGACTTGGAATTCGTCGATCGGCATGGGCCGGTTTATGGCCAGGGCGAGGAGGTAGTCCGAGCCGCCCGGGGTGGCGAGGGACTTGCGCCGGCAGATTTTCTCATTGTCTGCGGCGTTGAGGGAATGGATCGGGGCATCGAGGGACGGCCCGAATTCGGAAGCGCGGCGGTCATGGGTGTGAGTCATCAAGAGATTTTGGCATTTGCGATAACTTCGGCCCATGATTGCCGCCGCGCTCCATGGATGGACGTTACCTTGGGACGGGTTTGTGTCGGAGAGGTGCGCGTCGACGAGCTCCGTGCAGATGTCGATGGTCGCTGCCGCTGGGGCGGATGGACGCAGTCGCGCGACGCTGACCGCTGTGTTCAGCTTGGACGGTAGGAAGGCCGGGCACACGAAGTCAGACGGCGCGGTGAGGCCCAACCATTGTGCGCCGATCGGTAGCCGATCGGTAGCCGAATCTAGGAGAAAGAGCGGCTGAGAGAAGGGGAAGCGAGGGAAGGAGGTTGTCCAGTCAGCGTGTTTGTTGCACGTAGGGGAGGAATGCTGGTGCGAGTGCTTGCGATGCGGGATCTTCCTGAATATGTGGTTGAACAGGACGACAGAAAGGCAGGCGCGATGGATGGGGAGGGCGATCTGCGCGTCGTCGAGAGGGCGGACGAGGTAGAGCACGACGTCCACCTTCGCCGCCTTGTCGGCGACGTTCTTAGCTACAAATTCGTCGCTTTCGACTGCCGCGCCGAGTAGGACGACGCCGTAGAGGGGGTCGTCTCCGTCGTCGATTTGTAGGTCGCAGTCGAAGTTTTGTCGAAGGCGGTCGAAAATCATGCGCTGCGACCAAAGGCTCGTCTTGTCTTTGACGAGGAAGAAGTTGACGGCCGGCCATTCTTAGACTAGGATGCGGTAGGCTCCGGATACTTGATCGACGTCGCCAAATATGTTGCCGTATTCTGCGTACCAGCCGTTTAAGGAGATGCTGCACGCGTCTTGGATGCGCTGGGCGAGCGGCTGGATGACGAGACAAAAGATGAGGCCTCCGAGGGGATCCCCTTGCTGCGTTCCTTCGGCGGCGCAGAGTAGCTTTCCTCCCGCGGAGATTAATGGCTGCGCGCCGTACAAATCGTGGACGAGTTGGGCTGCAGAGGGAGTGTGGAGGATGACGATGCGGAGGAAAGCCAAGCGTAGAATTGAGTTAAACGCATTCTTCGCTTCGACACTTAGTAGCACCTTCAAGGTTCCAAGACAAGTTTCCGGGGTCCGAACCGTGCGCCTACAGCACGTCGCGGAAGCCATGGATGAGGACTTCCGTGCTGGCTGCGAGAGCCACTGGCAGCGAGACTTTCTGTGGCAGCAGGAAGCCTGCGGCTTCCTCGGCGGCGAATTTAAGGACCATGGTTGCGACTGCGTGACGCATTATTGTACCGATGGCGATAGGTCTAATTCACGGGGTCTTGCCAGAATTCACTGGTTTATGGATAGCGATGAGTCTGGCAGAGGCGAAGAGCTCGGTGACTTGGGGGAAGAGGCGCCCGTCGGACCAGATCTGCAAGCACTTGAGATCGACGTTTTCTCCCGCCTTCGGGCTGCGGTCGATGTAGCTGTCTCTGATGAGGAGTCGGAAGTGGTTGACGGAAATCCCATCTAGGCCCACTGCCGCTGTCTCATCCATCTTCTTCGCCGTCTTTCGGAGCTGTGTATTTGAGAGGGTTGGTTCGGGCGGGAATTCGTGTCGGGGAAGTCTCTCCGCCTTCTCGATGGCGTCAGGGTGGAGGTCGCGTAACCGCTTCATGACGTCCGGGTCGAGGGGGTCAAACGTGGGCGATAAAGGAAGGGGTATTACTGCTCTGCCGTAGTACCCTCGCGCTGCGAAGTAGCGCGCGCGCCCCCCCGCTTTACTTTTGCTTCTTCCACGTCCGTAGCGTCCCTCTGCTTACTCGTCGCCTTGAGTTTGGCGTCGGCCGCTTTCTCCCTCGATTGGTAGGTGGCGCTGGGCTTCACGAGGACGGCTTTGAGCCGAGCATGCAGAACTGCTGTTTTCGACTGAATTTCTCCAGCGCCCTCCTCCCCGGGGTAAAGACGGCGCAGGATCGCGTGCGGGAAGATGTACCGTTTGAGGTACGCGTTCATCTGCTTCCTTCCCTCTGCGGAATCTCTGGCAGTGAATTCGGTCGCGCCATCCACGGAAGTCGTCGTGTTAAACGCGGAGAAGGCTTGGACATTTTCTTTGCGCGCCTTGTGGAGCGCAGACAAGGGATCTTGTCGAAGACCATGCCCGGCTTGAATTTGGCGCTCAGGATTTCCTCGGTGGAGGGCACTGCGATGTTTTAGGAAGTGGCGAGGAGACCCTTCTGTTGGCGATCGTCTGCCTCTGACAGCTTGCGCTGGCGCTTGAGCGCTCATCGTGCTCTCGTCTCGTCGGCGACGGACGGCGGGTGGAGGGGTTTGAATTCGGGCGGAAGGGGCTTCCAGGAGGACAGGCGAGCCGCAGCATTGCTTCGCGTCTGTATTTGGGGGCCCTACCTTTCCCGGGGAAGCGTCTTACGCTGCACACTTCCCAAAACCGCCAGCCGGCGACCGCGGCCATCGCAGGCATTTGCTCCCTCATTTGGGCGAGGTTGTCGTTGGAAACTTACCCGCACCAAAGCCCATCTTTAAGATGGGCTTTTGTGTGGGTCCGCCATTTACCGATCAAGGCCAGGGTCGAAGGCGCGGAGGCGGCAGTCAGCCTGCATCTGTAGACGCCATCGTGGGGGCACGCTGTTGGTGAGAATTCGGACAGCCTGTGCGGCTCCAGGGAACCTGTCGGGATTGAAGACTCGGAATTTTCAGCGTGCGGAGGCGACGGTGGAGGTATGGGCGGGACTTGCGGGGTCGACGGTGGCGACGTGGGCGGGAGAGGATGGCGGGTCGACGCTGCGTCGTCTTCAGACGTTGATGCCGATGCGGGGGTAGGCGCAGAGGGAGCTGGTGGAGAGGGGCCGGGCGTTTGAGGTATGTGTCACGCCGCTGCCGCCTTCTGGGTCTCCTCCGACTCCTTCTGCGCAAGCTGGGCTTCCATTTCGATCACCACCTCGTGCAGCTCTTCCTGCGACGGTGTCATCGGGGCTGCATTATTCTTTGGAGAAAGAAATTTCCTCGTCTCCGCGGGCAGCGGGGCAAAGACTGTTGCAATTTTCGGAGCAGGCACCGGAGCGGCAGTGCGGGAAGTCAAGGACGCACGCCGCGCTGACCGCTTTCTCTTATGGATCCCTTCCGGCGGTCTCATGGTCGACAATGTCGGCCCGCTCAGGGCAGCAAGCTCGGCTTGACATAAGTCAACAAGCATTTTGGCGTCGGCAACGGTGTCGGCGTCGAGCTCTGAGGCGGGTGTCATGTCAGCGTTTTCGAGCGTGTGTACGGGCCGCGCAGCGGGATGCTGTCTGCGCGCTCCGCTGCCTCGCTGCTCGCGCTGCCGCTCTTGCTCAGCGAGCGTTTCGGTGGATGTGGGGTCGGTAGCGTCGTTGGCGGACTCACCGGGCGCGTCTGTGGACGGAGTTGGTACGCCAGCGGGGGAAACGGGCCTGGAGAGAGAGGGAAGGACGCCCCAGGGATGGCTTGGGGCGGGACGGGGAGAGCTGATCGCCTTAACGGCGGCGTTGCCTGCCTCGCCGGCGAGTGTGCACGCACGCTCAATTTCGGCGCTCGCCTTGCCATAGATGATGGAGACGCCGGCATCGTCCTTGCGTAGTAGCGCGGCCAAGGCGCGAATTGCGCCCATCAGGTTGATGCTCTCCGGCTTAGGACGGGCGTCACTGTCACGCTGCATGGCGCTGGGGGCATAGTTGTCGAGATCGCGGCTGAAACCGGCACGCTCTGTCGGGTCAGAAATGACGTCGAAGTTGTTATCCCAGACGAAGATGGGGTATACGAGCGCGAGGCGCGTTTGGAATCGCGTAAACGCACGCGCGCAGTTGGCGGGAAGAGAAGATTCGCCGGCCGCCCAGAGGGTAGGGCAGAGCAAAGATCCGGCAGCGGCCATTGGGGATGATTCTTCCGGGCTCTGTGGCGAGTTTGGTACACCAATCTTTTAGGCTTCTGGCCCAGCCACCGTTGTCGACGCGGGGCGTGTAGCGCTTGCCGTCTTCGGCAACGGACACTCACGCTACGAGTAAATTGCAGAAAGCGGGGATGGGTGCGCCCGTCGTGACGCACATATCTCCGGCGCTCGCGGAAGTATGGCCCGCAGCGAGGGAGGGTGAGATGGATGCGCGCCACTCCGGGTTGTCGTCGGCTAACTCGGCGGGTGAGGGGACGGCGAGCTCGAGGCGGAACGGGACTTCGGACGCTGCGACATCAATGAGCGCAAGCTCTGCTGCGCGGCGGCGTGCGCGGTCCTCGTGTGCCGCGGGCGGATTTACGCTCGGAGCCTGAGGTGTGGCGGACGGCGCGGTTGGCTTCGCGTTTCGCTTCGCGTTCGGCGTTACGGTCGAACTGCGCGCGGCGGAGGTCGGTGTCGGCGCGCGCGAGCTTGACTCGTTCACTATCGTTGCGGTGGTGCGCGCCGAAGCGCTGCTGGCAAAGAGAGGGCGGAGGGGAGGGGTTGAGGACCTCCACCGTGGCTTCCTTGGAGAAACGGACGTTGTGGGTGTTGCGGGGGACGCCAGATGGCGATCCACGATTTTTCTTAGAGCTCTTGACGAGGCCGTTCTTACCAGCTCGCTGCCAGCTTTCGGGCTGGCCTCTTGGCATAGTCGTGGCGGGCGTAAGAGGAAGAATGAGGGAGTGACAGAAAGGTTTTAATCAGACGAAAGACTGTCGATCACGATCACTGATCACCAAAGTACAAAGCCTTAGATCTAGCTACTGTACCTCGAGTAGCTAGTAGGGTTTTGCCTTTTCGTCCCAAATTGTTCTCTGTCGGTTTGATGATATTTCTGGAAAACTTCATTTCAAAAATGATGCTCCAGGAGATATAGATCATTAATGATCTATATCTCCTGGAGCATCATTGATCAATTGATCTTTGGCAGCAACGAGAAGTCGGTGGCGTTAAAAGCAGAGGATGGGAAATTGTGAACCATTTAAACACAGGTTTACAGATACGCTGCGCTGTGTTTCTACTCCAAAATCTACCACAGCGGGTGCAGCCCTTCTCATTCAGCTCAAAGATCGTTTACACAGTTTTAACAGTTTTAACTGTGTAAACGATCTTTGAGCTTAATGTGAAGGGTGACACTCAATGTGGTAGATTCTGGAGTAACAACACAGGCTTGAAATCCTAAAATTGGCGCAAAATAGAACAAAAACTAGTCTATTTTCATATTGGACTATTAGTGTTCAAGTTCTTCTAGCTAAAAGAACTTGAACACAAATAGTACAAGTAAAAAGCAGTGCAGAAGCCTGGATTGTTCATCCTCTTCTTGATTGATATACCAACCGTTCGCCAGGGACTTTTAAAACTTCGAAGTCGCCAGTACGTTTTAGCCGCTACCACCGTCACACCATGCCTCAACGCATAGCGGACAATTTCCGTGTTAAGGTACTTTTGAGCGCACTTGGACCAGCCGCCATTTCCCTCCATCGCGTGTGGCACAAACGAAGCCGCTCTTTTTGCTGAGCGAGAGCATGCTCTGGGCCGTCCAGAGCAGAGGACAGGACGAGGTTGACTGTGAACCTCACCCGAGCAGCACTGTGGCTGTAGCGCAGTGGCGGTAGGGTTACCGACGGTAGTGCTGTGTCTAAGCGCTGTAGCTGCGGTATTGGCGCGATCTCGCTGTGGAGAGTGTGCGCGCTGCACGAGAGCGTGGAGAGCGTAGGCGCGGCTTGGGAGCGTAGGTAGCGTAGAGTAAGAGAGAGCGCGGAGAGCGTGGGCGAGAGGACGCGTTTAAGGCGGTGAGCGAGGGCGAGGGAGCTTGGCACAACGAGGAAGGGGGAACAGTGTTTCGTACCCTCGGTGGCCAGGGCGGCGTTTTCCGCCCTGTGTTTTATTACGTGAAATGAGAATCTTTGTTGTATGGTACACCCGCTTAATTACGGCGGTGTATGTTACACGTACTAAAAGTTGTGACCGTTCTCCTGTTCGTGATGTGATCACGTCACACTCACGTGAGTTGACGTGGGTACACGTGTCCCATACATCAGTGCCCCGGCTGACGGTTAGCTTAACCATGTGGTTCTATAGGAGATAATATATTAGTCCGCGCTGTTGTTTGGGACTCTTGTTGAGTTATTCACTGTGTATGTATTTTTAGGGTCGTTAAACCAAGAATTAACTTTCAGGGCTATACATATCCATTCCGTGTTGGTAGGTTTTGCCAGTGGCGCCACTGTAGGCGCAACGCTTAGGTTGGTGGTGAGACTCGACGTTTTAGATCCTTGGGCACGTCGACGGCTTAAGACAAAAACGCAAGCCATGTTTTTGTCGACGGGATATTCCTGGCCGGCTGAGACGGTTAATTACTCCGCTCGCCTGTTAGTTATAGTTGCACTGTGGCCAATCTCGATCGTGCTGATCATAGTATACTTTCTGACTTGGGCCTCCAAACGGGGCGTTACCAACGCGCCGTCTGGAGGTGAGCCAATGTGGAGAGGCGCGTGTTGCAGCCACTCTCTTACCAAACGAGACATTTCATGTCTTTGTAAACCTCGTGCGGTAAAATTACGCATAGGTCGCGCCGTTTGCAAATATAGGTCGCTCTTGTTGATATTTTGGTTTGGCTCTCGCGAAGGTCAGCTCTGTGAGGTTTTTTCCAAAGCGGCCTTGGCAAGCGGATCTGATGAGGCAGAATTCTAAAATTCTCTCAAGTGGGCAGGCACATCCTGACTGAGGGACTCAAGTTTTTCCCATGTGTCCTCAATAGGGAAGTATACCAATGACACGTTCACCTGAAAAAAGCTTCGCGTCTTTGACACCGATTTGAACTCGTCTATTTTTCTATGAGATACAGAGAGGCGTGCTGATCCTTCAAGTACTCGCTGAGGTCTTTATTGACGTCGCGGAATGCATTGTCGTAAAATTTCATACGCGATACATGGATCTCGCGGAGTTTGCCCGAAATAAAGTCCTCCGTTTAAGCGACTGAAGGTGATAAAAATTTCATCACCTTTGCCGGCCCCGACCACGTAACGGTTAGTTGGTAACCTTTTGTGGTTGAGGGCATCCTACGAGAACGTAGTCGCCAACTGAAAAGTTGATCGACTGTACATTTGTACTATTGTTTTGCCGTTTCGTCTGTTCCTCCCTGAGTGCATTAGCAGTGGCAGCAACTTTGCGGTGCATGGAGTCAATTGACTTTGCAATTGATTCTTGATGCATGAGTTGGCGGGCATTCACCGTAGTTAGTGTCTTCACGGCCTCTGCCTCTCCTTTTTGTGTAAACAGGTAGGTGAGAGGGTTCTCATGTTTCTTTTGCGTAAACGCAGTCAGAGGTGTGATGTTGTTTCCCAGCTTTGTAGATGGTGATTGTTTGATAACCATTTGCACCATATCGGTGAGTCGCAGCCAAGACGACACACCAAGGTTGTACTAAGACATCATTGCACGCGTTTCACGAATGACTTCGAGGCACACGACTTCCAATGAGCCATTTCTCTGTGCATGGTATGCTGATGTGAAGTGGTGGTTTGTTTGCAATGCCTCCGCCGCTTTGTGCAATATTTTATTTTTGGAGTGCAAGCCTTGATCTGAGATCCATATCTTTGCTAAGCCAAAGGATTCGTTCCATGTTTAGCAAAAGCCGTGTGCCTTTGACAGTTCAAAGGTTTATTGGTCTTATATCAATTGTCATTCTCCACATTGATGGTGGCGGCTTTGGCACCAGCAGTGGTGCACTTAACCACGTGGCAGAGTACTCTGCCGTGTTCACCTTTCGAATGAGTTGTTCGTCTTGCAAGCCTTTTCACGATGTGCTTAGAAAGGATTGCTTTTGTGATGGATAGCGGCGAGTTTTGATTACAGATGGCTTTGCATAAGGCTTGAGCAGTATGCGGATAGGGGGTACTGACCAGGGAAGTCTCCCTCTGAGTTTGGTTGAAAATACGGACTTGTAATATGAAAAAAACCTCTCTAACTTGGCTAATGATTCATCAGGAATCTGCGCAGTGTAGTGTACGTCTGAGCGGTATTATTTGATTAACATGTTGGCGCGAGGAAGTATTTCTTTAAAAATCTTCTCTTTGGGTTGAAAATCTATACTACCTGTTGTAAGCCAAGGTGCGTGCAGCTCGAACGGGTCGGCCTCGTCCAGCGGCGCTTGGGCCTCATATTTCTATGGGACGTAGGCGCTGTCGTCTGCCATCGACCTAAGCCGTCGTAAAGTTTCCCCGGAAATTGGCATTTCTCGTCAAGGTCCATGCCATTAATCTCGTCGGATTTCGAGGCCATCCACGCGGGGGCATCAAACCCAATTTTCTGCGTGAATGGCGTGCCGAGGATAATATCGGGTGCGCTTGGGACGAGAAAATTGTACGTTTTTTACTTCCAATTGCCCTGCGACCTTCACGAGGACGAGGCGTCGCATAATGACGCGCTCGTGTGCCGTTTCGGTTCCGTGACCGAGGGCGCCCGAGATAACCTGCGGCTGGCACGGCCTTCGCTCGTAGCGTTGGCCATCTTCGTCGAGTCGGCGTAGGTGCTTGTTTCCTAGGAAGTTGACTTCGGAGCCGGTATCGCTTAGACACGACAGACGGGCGTTAGCCACGTACGATATGAAGGATTATCGACACTGTGGTCGCTATCCTCGTCGGCGTGGCTGTCATCGGAGAGCGCTTCAAAATTGACGAGTTTTTGGATTCTGCGATCCTTTGTCGTGCCCTCGCAAGACGCCCTGACTGTCTCGGTCTCCTCATCCACCTTATCAATCTTGGCCTCGGCCTCCTTGGTCACCTCGGCCGTCTCGTCCACTAAACTTTCGAGGCTTTTTGATCGAGCGGTAGATTTTGAGGGACCTTGACGTGCACTGCGTCACCCACTTCTTAAAATCCTGACACTTCTCGGGTTCGTTGAGCGCTGTGCACTCGTGCATGTAGTGCCTTTGGTCACATACGCTTGAGTCGAGGGCGCACAGTGGCGGTGAGGTCAGCTCACGATGTTTCGTGTATTGCTGCTCATGGATGGGGTAATTTTCGCCATCAAGCCTCAGCCGCCTGTGCAGTTATGCCTCGTTGAACGTCGAGTAGTCGTCGCTTGAGCCCTGGAATCATTTTCCTGCTGGCTGGGATGCATCACGCTGAAATTCACCTTGTTGGCGTTTGACATCGCGGTGGCGCGGTTCAGTGCCCTGTCGACTGTCGCGGCGTCAATCTCGGTGCCGCTCACTGTTGTCGTTGGAGATGGCCAATATGAGCGCCCTACTGTTTAGATCAATGCGCCACGCATCGTAGTAGCGTGAAGCATCTTAGTTGCGCTCCATAAAGCCCTGCATGCCCTTCCGAAAATCCGTGTTGGTCATAAGTCTTGTTGCTTTCCTGATGATGGAGGAATGGTTCTTTTTGTTTCCCTTGCCATCGTCGGCGCTTAACTCCCTATCATCAGGCGGTATGGCTTTGCGAACCATCGGAAAATGTAGCAAAGAACGTTTTCCGCTGTCTGTGTTAGGCCCATTTAAGACGCCCAACGGATGTCCTTCATGTGATCGGTGAGAGGCTTTGACTCATTCAGGGTTGGGCGTGGGTTGTAGAGCGCCCGCAATTCATCTGCCGTTATGTTTTGGAAGGTGACTTGCGAGCCATTGGCCCTTAAACGAAATGACCGTCGACCGCTTGTTGCTAGAGTGGTCGCGCTCTGCCACTATGCGCACGTAGCGGTCATAGTCATTGACCTTTTCGTGAGTGTTTTGCCCGGCGTCGTAGGGCAGTGGGGTTTTGGGAGGGGTGGGTATGGCCACGATGGCGACCGAAAAATCAGCTTAACGTTGTTCTTCTTTTCTAAAAGAAGAACAAGTTAAAATGATTGTTGTCATGCTCTGAATACCTTAAGAGCTTGGAAAAGAACATTCCAACCACTACTCAGGTTTTTTAATTGGTCTGAGCAATTGTACATGCCATCTCCGCTCTCCCATTTCGAATATTTTATGGCACATGTAAGGAAGCTCCTGGCCGCCATCCACCGTAGAAAAAGTAACTTAACACATCATGAATGCCACCCTCAGCGCAATTTAAATAAAGACATGAAGCATCATTCTCCAGAAGCGGTAGCGAGATGGCGATCGCCCTCTTTCTAACGAAAGCACTGCTAAGTGAGCATTCGTGAACGCTTGCCTGGAAGGAAAGCATTCTTCCCCAGCCGGTGCCTTGAGGAAACTCACCTCCTCGCATTTTCCGTTGCGCGTTCTCCCGTCTCCCTCAGACTCGTCCGCCTGAGGGGCGTGGGGCACGGCCCCAATCTTTTTCGGAGAGCTCTGATGAGAAGTCCAAGCACGGGAGGCGAAATAAGAGGTCTGTACCGTGGCAGTGGTGACAGGGAGGTCATTGATTTTCTGAAAGAAGTCATCAAGTAGCGATTCCTTTTGTCAGCATACCCGTTGATTTTATCCTTGAATTTGACACCAATGAAGTGTTGCGCGAAGTCAGTGAGGTCGAGCCCTGACACGAGGCGGAAGATAAATGCGAGAGACTTGGACGTTGGGTGATCTGGATAGCAGCGACGGAGCTCGTCGGAGTGCTTGATATTGGCCTGGACGTAGGCGAAGGGGGACTCGTGTGCCCTGAGAGGGTCGTGAAGCTGAGTTGGCAGCTCAAAGATGCTAGAGCGGTATCGAGCGAGGCGAGTCTTGATGGCAGAAAACACAAGATGGGGCAGTAAATCTCTATCGGTCGTCCTGAAAGATGGGTCCATGACGCGTTTCATAAAGTAGAAAATCATATTGGTGTACAATTCTTCCGTTATGTTTTCATTAGTTGCGGGCCCATAGAGAAGGTATTTAAGGTTACGTGATTCCAGTAGATCTTCTACTTGGATGACCAATTCGTGACCATTGGATAAACTAAACGTGAGAGGTGTGATGTCGTTCGTGGGTATGTCGTAAATCTTTGGGGAGTTGTCCAGGGCTGTGCTCCCTCAGTCTTGTGAGCTTGACGGGCTGGGGAGGGGTGGGTAAAATACGCCGGGGAGCGGGGGAGGTTGTAGGCAGCCAGGTTTGCGGACTGGGGCTGGGCGCGGACGAGAGTCCGCGTAAGATAGGAGGCGGACATGGAGTCCAGAGACGGACGAGTGTCCGGAGACGGACGAGATGTCCAGATGAAAGAGGGTTTTTTGAAAAAGCGCAATATGCGCGTAAGCTGGCTCTTAGACCTTATACTGCAGATAGTCTGTACTCATAGGTAGATTGGTCTAGAAGGCATCAATTGTTGGGAGAAGGGATAGAGTATGATATAAATACAGAGTCATTAGTAACACTGTTGGTGACATGACATTGAGTCAAAGTGCAAGTGGTATGAAAAGGAGTAGTGTTAACAACCTCGGTGTGTTACTATCCGACATGGAGAACAGTTCGGGGCGCTATTACCGCCAAAACAGTCTATCCAAATTCCTACGCGTACCACGGTTTTCCCGCGTATACCATTCGGCTTGAGGGGGGGGGGGCTTTCCTTCGCTTTATGACCCCTCGCGTCGCG
Source organism: Devaleraea mollis (assembly GCA_032361265.1). Taxonomy (NCBI): domain Eukaryota; phylum Rhodophyta; class Florideophyceae; order Palmariales; family Palmariaceae; genus Devaleraea; species Devaleraea mollis. The sequence goes on along the minus strand of JAULCF010044451.1, from coordinate 482 downwards.
ATACTGCACAATAATCCATCGTAACCAAAGATTCCTATGCCCTGGTGTCCTTTCATTCTTCCACGCTTACATCACCGCTTCCATCAACGCTTTCTCCTGACATCATTTCCATGTGAGAAGAGTGACACGTATTACTCGTGTCTTGTATAAATTCTAGAACCGTAAGCTTACGGTTAGGTTACGCATCTATAGATAATATTTTTATCTATGTGGGGTAATATATTATATTACCCCACATGTTCCCATCATTTGCTTTAAAAGGGGAAAATGAGACATTTTAAGCAGATTTTGCCAGATAAGCTGTTTTGCTAATCCAAAATCTAAAGATCTACAAATCTTAGCTAATCTGATCCAATCTAGTTAAGATTTTGTCAGATACGCTGTGTTTCCACTCCAGAATCTATTGATCTATAGATGTAATCTAATCTAATTTAATATTTAACCCTCCGCGGGGACCCTACAGAGCAGACAAACCAACTTCG
>JAULCF010044450.1:0-30534 GCA_032361265.1 Devaleraea mollis | reverse complement strand
CGCTCGTTCATCGCCAGGAACGAGGAACAACAACGCAACCGCCGGGTTGGCAATGATGTTGCGCAGCGAATCAGCGATCCGGTTTCCTGGCCGCTCGGGCACGAACAGCTGACCGTTCTCCAACACCTGAACGAAGCCAGCGGGGTCACCACGGGGCGAGACGTCTGCGTCACTGCTGACACCTGCGGTGCCGATGGCCACGAACGGCGATGCGCTGAGAAACGCACGGGACTCGCCGTCCAACTCGCCCTGCCCAGTACTGCTGGCCGGTTTGCTGGCGGAGACCACCCCGCCAGCCCACAGTTCGGAACGGATGAACGCCTTGGCGCAGTGTGCATAGCTCTCGTTCGGCGTCAGCCGGAGCGAATCGCTGTCGAGGGTCACCAGCCCGTTCACTCGGAACGTGTGCCTGACCCCAGGAACCATCAACAGCAACCCACCAAACGATGCTGCATCGAGATCCTGCGGGGCATGAATGATCAGGTCACCATTCGTCGCGTCCTGCTGCACGAAGCCGGGGGCGCCGCCGACTGCGAAGATCCGTGGCGGCAAACCATCGGACACCGTCGTCATCACCCCGAGACGCGCCGCTGCGAGGAACTCACTGGGTGAGGACCTGAGCGGGCCTGACATGATCTTCGACGTCACCGTGCCCGGCGGCGCTTTGATGATCGCTCGGAGTTCGTCTTCACTTCGGATGATCGACGATGCCATCGGGCCAGCGTCTCACACGTGTCGTCAGACCCAGCTGTTTTGGACATCGGGTCGGGGCGGGATAGACCCGAGCAGTGACAGAGGCCTCCCCAATCGGCGACAGAATCGCGTCGAGGTTCCCCTTCCAGTTGATCGCGTTGGGCGTGCTCTTCTACGGGACAGGCCCCGTCCTCGCCCGTTCATCAGAGACAACGGGAGTTCTGCTTTCGTTCTGGCGGTTGTGGTTCGGGTTCGCGTTGCTGCTGGTCGCGGTGCTCATCCAACGTCTCAGCGGCGACAAGGTGGCCACACGCCGAGGCGTCCAATGGGCCATGTTGGCGGGTGCTGCCTTCTCACTCAACCAGGTGCTGTTCTTCACCGCCGTGAAGCGAACGAGCGTGGTCGATGTGACGCTGATGAGCACGCTGTCACCCATCGTCGTTGCCCTTTTCGCCATCCCCATGTTCGGCGAACGACCCGCGCCAGCGTTCCGACTGTGGTCTGTCGTCGCCATGGCCGGCGCCATCTTCGTGGTGCTCGGCAGCTCATCAGGACCCAATGGAGATCCGCTCGGAATGGTGATGGCCATGCTGAGCTCCACCTTCTTCGCTCTCTTCTTCCTGATCTCGAAGTTCAGCCGCGAGCACCTCACCGTGATCGCATTCCTCGTCACGGTCATGGGCACTGCTGCGGTGCTGGTCTCGTGCTTCGTCCTCGTCATCGGTGCTGAACCGGGCGGCGTCGGTACCGACGATCTGTGGCGGGCACTGGCCATGGCCGTCGTGCCCGGCACGCTCGGCCACGTCGCCATGACCTGGCCGTTGAGCTACCTGCCCGCCAACGTTCCTCCATTGATGCGGCTTGCCGGCCCAGTCGTTGCAGGAACGATGGCGTGGATCTTCCTCGGCGAGGGTGTCACGTGGGTTCACCTGGTCGGCGGCCTGATCATCGTTGCCGGGCTCGCCGGCGCCATCCGGTCCAAAGCGGGACAAGCCCTCGTGACCGAGTCCCGGAGGGCTGAAGCACCCGCCCAAACCGGAGGCTGACCTGAACGCGTCGGCGCTGGGCGCCTTTGGCGTTCCTGCAGTTGCTTGCTTCGCTCTCAACGTCCCCCGGCTCGGGTCTAGAAATTGACGGCCGAAGACGAAGGGCCGAGGACTCGGTCGGTGTAGGTGTTGCGGAACACACCCGTTGGGTCGAGCTTCGCCCGGGTCTCCATGAAGCGATCCCACTCCGGATACCGGGGCGCCAACGACGCAGCGTTCTGGAAGTGCAGCTTGCCCCAGTGCGGACGACCGCCATAGTCGTTCATGATCGCCTCGACGCCCTGGAAATAGTTGGCGTAGTCGATGCCCTGGTATCGGTGCACTGCGATCCACGCGCTGGTTCGACCGTGCGCCGTCGACAGGGGGATGTCATCAGCGGCAGAGACACGACACTCGATCGGGAACAGGATCGGCTCACCGAGTTCGGCGGCAAAGGAGCGCACGCGTCGGAACGCTTCGGGCAGCGCTTCGATCGGAATGCCGTATTCCATCTCGCAGAACTTCACCAGGCGCGGCGAGGCGAAGACGCGATCGCTGCGATCGACGACTTCACGATCACCGGCGAGGGACGACAGCGACGTGGCGATGGTCGGCACCGTGGACGGCCAGCGGCGAGCGACACGACACACCGCTCCGAAGGCAGCATTCTCCATCACGATCTTGTTCAAGAAGTACGCCGGTTTGGATTCAGGCTCGGCCGCTCGCTGCGTCCGATTGTTGCGCTTCACCATTGCCTTCTCGGTGCCTGGCACCCAGAAGAACTCGAAATGATCGTTGCGAGCCGCGTCCTCGGCGAAACCATCGAGCAGCTCGTCGAGGTCTTCGACGCTTTCTCGGACGTGCAGGTTGAACTCCGGAACGCACTGCAGCGTCACCTTGGTCACGACACCAAGAGCTCCGATTCCGACTCGGGCGACGGCAAGCAGCTCGGCATTGGTGTGCTCATCACACCAGAGGATCTCGCCGTTGCCGTCGACGATCTCCATGCCCACCACCGTGGTGGCCAAGTTTCCGAGCAGCAGACCCGTGCCGTGGGTCGCTGTACCGATCGCACCAGCAACGGTCTGATAGGCGATGTCGCCGAGGTTCGGCATGGCCAAGCCGACAGCAGCCAGCTCGTGGTTGAGCGCCGCCAGCGTGATCCCAGCCTGCACGGTGACCCTGTGGTTCTCCCGATCAATCGACTCGACGCGGTTCAGGCGGTCGAGGGCGATCATGTGGCCCGAGGTGCAGGCAGCCGCGGTGAACGAGTGCCCAGAACCGACCGCCTTCACGGTTTCGCCAGCCAGCTGCGCCTTGGCCACAATGGCCGACACCGATGCTGACGAGTTGGGCCGATGCTGCTGCGCGGGCAGGCACACTTGGTTGCCTGCCCAGTTGCGAAACTCTTTCGCTCCGCGTGTTCCTGTCCGCGAACGACCTACTGCTGAACGACCCACGATGACGCCTCCTCAGACCGAGCAAGAGTACGAGAGCCCGGGCGCAGGAAGCCAGCTGCGAGTGGGTTGTGCGATGTGGGCCCACAAGGAATGGCCCGGTCGCTATTTCCCTGCCGACACCAAGCCAGGCACCGAGCTGGCGGCCTACGCCACCTGGTGCACGGCGGTCGAGGGCAACACCACCTTCTATGCAACGCCGCCGGCAACAACGATCAACCGCTGGCGAGACGACACCCCGGACGGCTTCCAGTTCTGTTTCAAGCTCCCCCGGACGATCACCCACGAACGGCGACTCCGCCATGTTGCCGACCTCACACTGGAATTCTGCGATCGCATCGCACCCATGACGGATCGGCTCGGCCCGATCCAAATCCAGCTCCCACCGTCATTCAGCGGCACCGACCTCCCGGTCCTCGCCTCGTTCCTCGAACGCACACCGTCGATCGAAGGGTTCGCTGGTTGGGCAGTCGAACTCCGCCACCCCGACTTCTTCGTCGGGGGCGCCATGGAGCGAGCGGTCGATGATCTGCTGTCCGAGCATCAGGCAAATCGCGTCATCCTCGATTCGAGGGCCCTGTTCGATCTCTCGCCCGAAACCCCCGAAGAAGTCGACGCGTGGGAGAAGAAGCCCCGTTTGCCCGTCCGTCCCATGGCCACCGGCCAGCAACCCATTGTCCGACTGATCGGCAGCCGCGACCTCGGGGCCAGCCTCACCCGATGGCTGCAATGGGTTCCCACCCTCGTTCGCTGGCTCGGCGAAGGCCGTTCACCCGTGGTTTTCACTCACACGCCGGACAACAACGATGCGCCGCCGTTGGCCCGCCGGTTCTTCGATGCCATCGCCGCAGCGGCCGCGACCGACGGCATCAGCTGCCCTCCGCTGCCCGAGGCAGTGACCGCTGAAAAGCAGCTCGATCTGCTCGGTACGGCGTCATCGGGGGACAACCATTCGGTCCCGGTCACGACAGACACGAGAGGAACCGGGTAGACACATCCGATGCGCGTCGGAATCGTTGGAGCAGGGTTGGCCGGTTTGGCCGCCGCGAAAGAAGTCACCGCAGCTGGTCACGAGGCCATTGTCTACGAGGCCAGTGACGGACCGGGAGGCCGCGTACGTACCGACGCGGTCGACGGTTACCGCCTCGATCGCGGTTTCCAGATCATGCTCACGGCCTATCCCGAGTGCCAGGAACTCCTCGACTACGACCGGCTCGATCTGCAGACCTTTCTTCCCGGAGCGTCCGTTCGCATCGGCGACGCTTTTCACCGCATCGGCGATCCTCTCCGAGAGCCGAAACAGCTGGGCGCAACACTCACCGCTCCGATCGGCACGCCTCTCGACAAGCTGCGGATCCTCGCGTATCGCTTGAAGGTCAGCAGAGGCGACATCGACTCGATGTGGGAAGGCGTCGGCACGACGGCCGCTCACCGATTCGAGAAGCTGGGGTTCTCTGACCGCATGGTCCAGCGTTTCCTCCAACCGCTCTTCGCCGGCATCACCCTCGACGCCGACCTCCAGGGCAGTAGCCAGGTCGTCGACTTCGTCTTCCGCATGCTGTCGGCCGGCGATGCTGCTGTTCCCGCCCAGGGCATGGGCGCCATCTCCGATCAACTCGCTGGCTCGTTGCCGGACGACAGCATCCACTTCGGCGCCAAGGTCGAGCGCGTCACTCGATCGACCATCGCCATCGCCGGGGGCAACGACATCGGTGTCGATGCCGTGATCCTCGCCACCGACGCCACCGAGTCCGCACGCCTCGCGAAGACCGAAGATCCGGGATGGAATGGCGTCACCACCTTGTGGCTGAGCTCACCGATCGCCCCGATCGGTCAGCCCGTTCTCGCCCTCAACGGCACGGGCATCGGCCCGATCAACTCGATGGCACCGATGAGCCATGTCAGCGCTGACTACGCACCCAAGGGCTCACACCTCTTCGCCGTCTCCGCCCCGACGATGGACCCCGAGGCACCGGCCGCCATGCGCAAGCAGCTGGTCGACTGGTTCGGTCCGGTCGCCAACACCTACGACGAGGTCCGCGTCGACAGGATCGAGAAGGCACAACCCAAGCAACTTCCCGGCCACGACGCACGTGCCGCTGTCGAGGCCGACGGTTTGTTCCTCGCTGGCGATCACCGCCGCGATGCATCGCTCAACGGTGCACTCGCATCTGGGCGCGCTGCCGCTCGGGCCGCGATGGAATCCGCCGGCTGATCAGCCCTTGTTGGCGCGGTTCGCTCCGCGCTTGCGTCCGAGGAACCCGTTCCAGCCTTCGGGGAACGTGAGATCCTCGTAACCAGACATCACCACGACATCGAAGCCGGCCACCAACAGCTGCTCGGTGACGCTCTCTGGTGAGAACAGGTCGAGGCGGTGACGTTCATCGGTTCGGCGCCACACATCGCCGTCTTGGCGGAACAACATGGTGTCCCTCGTCATCGAGAGTCCGTCTTCAGAGCCTTCGGTTCGAACAAAGAGCGCCCACCCGTCGCCCTCGAATCGAGCATCGTTGCAGATGCCAGGGCCGATGCGACCCGGGCCAGCGGCATCGAGCATGGCCAGTCCTCCCGGGAGCAAGACGTCGAACACCCGTTGAGCAAAACCGGCCACGTCTTGCCTGGTCGTCGAGTCATCAATCGCGTAGTTGATGGACTCGCCGATGGCGGTGACGGCAACGCATGGCGGAATCTCGAAACTGAACAGCGAATCAACAACGAACGAGGCTTCGGGAGCGTTCGAACGGGCCAGCTCCACCATTTCCGGGGAGATGTCCACACCAATGACGTCGTACCCAGCATCGATCAGCCGTCGTGCCGTCAACCCGGAGCCACAACCCAGGTCGATCACGAGACCGGACATGATCCCTCGACGGTGGAGCTGATCGATCAGCTCGCCAGCCGCCGCCAGTGCTACCCGATCGTCATTGAGATGGTCAACTGCCTGTTCCTGGATCGCCACGCAGGCAGTCTGCCTGATCTCGGCTCGAGCCGGAACTCGGTTTCGCAGGAGATCCCGGGGCGTCACGTCGACCGGTAACGTCGGGCCGTGCCTGAGCTCCCTGAAGTCGAGACAATCCGGCGGCAACTCCAGCCCCGCCTGACGGGCCGACGGGTACTCGAGGCTGGTTCGCATCCATCGTCGAAGTTCACCCCAGCGCGCGAAGTGACCGGGGCAGCGATCACGGGAGCAGGACGTCGAGGCAAGTACCTACTGCTCTCCCTCGACGACGATCGAGAACTCGTGGTGCACCTCGGCATGACGGGCCGGGTCGTCTTTCGCGATGGTCCGCCCGATGACAGCGATCCGCACTTGCGGGCTTGGTGGCACCTCGACGGCAACGAGACGATGGAGTTCATCGACACTCGCCGATTCGGGCGTCTGCGGGTGGTGCCGACCGGTGACTACTCCGGCATCCCGACCCTCGCCAACGCTGGACCTGAACCGTGGGACCCTGCGCTCACACCGATGCTCTTCTGGAAGAGCATCGGCGCCAGCAAGCGAGCCATCAAGACACAGCTGCTTTCGCAGCGACCCGTCGCCGGGGTCGGCAACATCTACGCGGACGAAGCCCTGTGGCTCTCAGAGATCAACCCGATCCGTCGATCACTCAGCCTCGAGCGGGCCGGGCGTCTGCTCGAAGCCGTGCAGTCGGTCATGGCTCAAGGCATCGAGCTCGGGGGGACAACGCTTCGGGACTATCGGAACGCCGATGGCGGCAGCGGAGACAACCAGCACGCACTGGCGGCATACGGCCGAGGCGGGGAACCGTGCTTGCGATGCGGTGAGCTGCTCCAGTCACGGGTCATCGACGCTCGCACGACGGTCTGGTGCATAACATGCCAGCGGCACTGAGCAGGAGCGTGACGAGCACAGAGCAGGAGCGTGGCGCGCACATGACCAAGTGGTTGACCGAAGAACAACAGCAGATGTGGCGACTGTGGGTGGACGTCACCCAGCGGCAATTCAACGAGTTCGAAGACGACCTCCAGACCCAGTCTGGTTTGACGATGTCGGACTACGAGATCCTCGTGACGTTGTCAGAGTCGCCGAACCGAGAGGCTCGGATGAGCGAGCTCGCGACCCGCGCCATCATCTCCCGCAGCCGCTTGACCTATCGCGTGGACCGTATGGTCAAGAAGGGCTTCGTCACCCGCGCTGACTCCGGCCAGGATCGCCGCGGCGTGGTCGCGAAGCTCACCGCCGAGGGCATGCAACACCTCGAAGATGCCGCTCCGAAACATGTCGACACCGTGCAGCGTTTGATGATCGGGCAACTCGACGCCGACGATGTGAAGGCGCTGAAGGCAATTCTCGACAAGCTCGCCGCACCCATCAGGGATTGATGTCGACGCCACCGCACATGCGGTTCGCCATCATCGGACTCGGCCGAGCGGGCGGTTCGTTTCGTTCTGCACTCACCACGGTGGGCGCCCACTGCGTCGACGTCGTCGGGCGCAACGACGACCCCGGACGCCTCGACCCTTCGCTCGACCTCGTGCTGCTCACGGTGCCCGACCGAGTCATTGGCGAGGCCGCTGCGTCGATTCCCGTCGGCCCGCTCGTCGTCCATGTGTCCGGGGCGACAACGCTCGCTCCCCTGCGCCCTCACCATCAACGATGCGGTTCACTCCACCCGCTGTTGTCGCTGCCCGACCCCGATGCTGGGGCAGCAGCCCTTCTCGCCGGCGCTCACCTGGCGATCGCTGGCGCAGACGCATCCTGCGAGCAGCAATTGCACGACATCGCCGCGCTCCTCGGGGCCAGACCGTTCCTCGTCGATGAGGCAAAGCGAGCCGAGTACCACGCCGCAGCCTCGATTTCCGCCAACCACCTCACCGCCCTCACCGCTCAGGTCGAACGCCTGGCCAACGACAGCGACCTGCCGATCGCACCGTTCCTCGACATGATGCGAGGCGTTCTCGACAACGTCGAGCGATCAGGCGCAGCCGTCTCACTCACCGGCCCGGTGGCCAGAGGCGATTGGGCAACGGTGCAATCCCATCTCGATGCCATCCCCGTCGATGAGCGACAGCTCTACCTCTCGATGGCCAAGGCCTGCGCAGACCTCGCCGGCCAGTCCTTTCCCTTCCCGTTCTCGCCAGAGGAGCAGCCATGAGCTTGCCTGAACTCGTCCCCACCGTCGCCGAACTGCGAGAGCGTCTCGACGCAGCGCGAGCCGACGGCCAAAGCGTCGGCTTCGTCCCGACGATGGGTTATCTCCACGCCGGCCATGGCTCGTTGATCGCTGCGGCAGACAAGAGCAACGACCTCGTCGTCGCCAGCATCTTCGTGAACCCGCTCCAGTTCGCTGCCGACGAGGATCTCTCGGACTACCCCCGAGACCTGGAGCACGACCGGGCGCTCGCGGGCGAACAGGGCGCCGACCTCATCTTCACCCCGAGTGTCGAAGAGATGTACCCCTTCGGTCCGGTGCTGACGCAAGTCACCGTGGAGGCACTTGCCGGTCGGTGGGAAGGCGCAACACGTCCCACGCACTTCGCGGGCGTGGCCACCGTGGTGTCCAAACTGTTCTCGATCGTCGGCCCGTGCCGGGCCTACTTCGGTGAGAAGGACTTCCAGCAGTTGGCCGTGATCCGCCGCATGGTCGCCGACCTCTCGATGCCCATCGAGGTCGTTGGCTGTCCCATCGTGCGCGAGCCCGACGGCCTTGCGATGTCGAGTCGCAACGCCTACCTCGACCAGACCCAACGAGCAGCGGCCCCCGTCCTGCGCCGAGCACTCGATCACGGCTTGCAACTGGTCGCGGACGGCGAACGCTCACCCGCAGCCGTAGCAGCGGCAATGGCAGACATCGTCGCCGCGGAACCTGCAGCAACGCTCGACTACGCAGCGGCCGTGGACGCATCGACCCTCGAGGAACCCGGCGAACTCGCCGGTGACATTCGTCTCATCATTGCGGCCCAGGTCGGACGACCTCGACTTCTCGACAATGCCGGTGCCACACTCTGACCCATGAGCAAGCTCACGGGCGTTCCCCGCATCCAGGCATCGAAGATTCGCCGCGGCGATGACCCTCTCGTCATGGTCACCGCATACGACGCGCCGTCGGCTCGTGTTGTGAGCGAAGCCGGCGTCGACATGATCCTCGTCGGCGACAGCGTTGCCATGGTCGTCCTCGGATACGAGGACACCCTGCAAGTCACGATCGACGACATGGCGTATCACGTCGGTGCCGTGGCTCGAGCCAAGCCAGATGCAGTGATCGTCGGCGACATGCCTTGGATGAGCTTCCACGTCTCGACCGACGAGACCCTCAACAACGCCGCGAAGCTGATTCGAGCTGGCGCTCAGTGCGTGAAGATGGAAGGCGGCCGCAAGCGCATTCCCATGATCGAGGCAATCCGCGCCGCGGAGATCCCGGTGATGGGCCACGTCGGTCTCACCCCCCAATCGCTCAACGTCATGGGCGGCTTCAAGGTGCAAGCCAAGCGAGCCGGTCAAGCCCGGTCGCTGGTCGATGCTGCCAAGGCGCTCGAAGCAGCTGGCTGCTTCGCCCTTGTGGTCGAAGGCGTGCCTGATGTGGTCGGCGAGATGGTGACCGATGCGGTCGGCATCCCGATCATCGGCATCGGGGCCGGTCCCAAGTGTGACGGCCAAGTACTCGTCTACCACGACGTGATCGGTCTCGAAAACCGGTTCAAGCCCAAGTTCGTTCGTCGCTACGGCACGGCCTTCGAGGACCAGGTGGCCGCAGTTTCTGGCTACGCATCAGACGCTCGCTCGGGAGCATTCCCGTCGGTCGACGAGTCGTACCAAGCCAACGATCAACTCACCGACGCACTCGGGCTCTACGGCTCGGGCAACAAGTAGCCGCAGGCTCAGTCAGCGCTGTCGCCGAACGAGAACTGACGCTTCACGTCCCAAGTGGCCGGGTGCGGGGTGCCGAGCATCAGCCAGGCCTGCGTGGCCGTGCACCGGATCGGGAGGAGTTTCTCGGCCGCTTCAGCGAGGCTCTGCATCTCTTCCGGGGTGCCCTCGATGCCGAGCGTCAGATGCGGCACGTGCTTGCCGGCATGACGCCCCCCGTACGGGATGCACTCGGTCCACTGACCAATCAACCGTTCGGTCAACGCAACGAACGGTGCTGGGTCTGACGGCGCCAAGAACACCACACGATCCTCGAACCAGCCGACGTCGGTGAGCTCGAACTCGAACGGCTCGACACTGGCGAAGAAGGCTTCCACCTCTGCATGCGCAGCCTCGCAGCCCTCGGGCGGCAGGAACGGATAGAGCAGTGTGAGGTGAGCGGGCACGCCCTCGGGAGAGACCGCACCATTGGTCTCCCGGTGCTGCCTGATGAAGCCCTCCATCTCAGCGATCGGGATGATCAAGCCTGTTTCGATCTCGGCTGCCACGCCATCCGATTCGCTCACGGCACGAGACGGTAGTCAGGTTGTGACGACTCGCGTCGTTTCGGGCCGCGTGAGTCGCCGAACGCCGACGAGTGCGAGCAGCGCCGTGAACGACCCCAGAGCGAAGGCGGGGCGTTCGCTACCGGTCACGACGATGACAAAACCGAGGAGCGGCGCGCCCACCGCGTTGGCGAAGTCGAAGAAGAATCCGAAGCTCGCGACGGAGTGGCTGCGCTCGTGGGGCTCGGTGTCTGCCATCACCAGAAGGAACAGTGCGGGATAGTTGAAGGCAACACCACAGGCCAGAATCGCTGTGCCGACGTAGACCCCGAGGACCGAGGACCAGAGGGCGACCACGCCGAGCCCGGCCGCGATGAAAGCGAAGGCGAAGGTGCTGCCCTTCCGAGCGCCGAGACGATCGGGAAGATCGGCGAGGGTCAGACGAAACACCAGGACGATCGCCGCGTAGAAGAGGAAGATGGGACCCGCCGACGCAGTACCGCCGCTGATCTCGTCGACGTAGAGGGCGATGAACGACGTGAATCCAACGAAGCCGATGAGCGAAAGCGTGAGCAAGATCCCGGGGAGCACAGCGGCCCGATGCAGGAAGGCTTTGGATCGAGGCTTGTCCTGTGCCCCCTCGAACACCGGTGGCTTCGAAGGGACGGCGAAGGCCAGCACTGCTGAGACCAGCGAGAGACCCAGCGCCACCTGACAGACCGTCTGGAAGTCGGCGCGCTCGTTGATGAATTCACCGAGGAAGGGGCCGAGACCGAGACCAACGTAGATCGCCAGGCTGAAGTAACTGGAGGCCTCACCACGGCGCTCGTCACCAGCCAGATCCTGTGTTGCCGTCGCCGCTCCGACGAAGGCACCAGACTCGCCAACGCCGGTGAAGATGCGCAACACGATGAGTGCAGGGATCGACAGCCACACGGGATAGAGCAGCACCGAGAAGCCGGTCATGATCGCGCCGCCGACCAGCAAGATGCGGCGGCCGTACTTGTCGCCGAGACGGCCGAGGAACGGCCGGATGACCGCCGCCGAGACACCGAACGCACCAATGACGATGCCCACCTCGAGGCTGGAACCATCGAGGACTTCCTCGACGTAGAGCGGCAACGTCGGCAAGAGCATGGCGAAGCTGATGAAGTAGCAGAGCGCCGAGACCGTGATGATCACGAAACGGGGCGTCACCAAACGTTCGCCAGGACCCGCTGGCTCTGCAGACCCCATGGCACCGCTGAGGGCTCGACGTTGCCCGGACGGCGCACTGTTCACCGCTCGACGCTACCGATGTCACCCGCTCGACGGCCAAACCACAGCAAGGTCAAAAGCCACACGACGAGCCGACAGCCAGCGCTACGTCAGACCGCAAGGCAAGACTATGGTCACGCCTCGTGGCGCCTCTCAGAATCAAAGCACCGGCCGACTTCGAGACGGGATTCGCTGCGATCCGTACCGAACTCGCCGTTCCCGAAGCCTTCTCCAATGAGGTGTTGGCAGCGGCCGAGACCGCGTTCCCTGCCGACGTCCCCCGCGTCGACGCTCGCCACCTCCGCTTCATCGCCATCGATCCTCCCGGCGCCACTGACCTCGATCAGGCGTTCTTCGCCGAGCGTCGAGGCGAGGGCTACCGGGTGTTCTACGCCATCGCCGACGTCGGGGCGTTCCTCGAACCCGGTGGCGTGATCGACCTCGAAGCACGCCAGCGAGGCACCACCCTCTACTCACCCGACATGCGAACCCCGCTCCATCCCGAGATCATCTCCGAGGACCGGGGCAGCCTGCTCGCCGGCACCGAAAAGCCCGCATTGCTGTGGACCATCGATCTCGACAGCGATGGTGCCCCCACTGACAGCCGCCTGGAGCGGGCCATGGTCAAGATCTCTGAATCGATTGACTACCGCACGGCTGCCGCCCGCATCGAGGCCGGCAGCGACGAGTCACTCACCCTGCTCCGCACGGTCGGCAAGCTTCGACAAGAACAAGAAGCCGACCGAGGTGGCGTCAGCCTCAATCTCCCCTCACAGGAGATCGTCGAGCGGGATGGAAACTACGGACTCGAATACGACGCATCGCTGCCCGTCGAGGGCTGGAACGCACAGATCTCTCTGCTGACCGGCATCGTCGCCGGCCACGCCATGCACGATGCCAGCGTCGGCATCCTGCGCACCCTTCCACCCTCACGCAAACAAGACCTGCGCCGGCTGCGACGCCAGGCCGTGGCTCTCGGCGTCGAATGGCCAGATGACGTCGACTACGCGTCGTTCATTCGCACCGTGCAGCCCGACACACCGTCGACCAATGCCTTCTTGCTGAAGGCCGCACGCTCCTTCAGGGGAGCCGGATACGTCGCCATGAACGGCAGCCAGCCCGAGCATCCCGAACACGGCGCCATCGCGTCGATCTATGCCCACGTCACCGCTCCGCTTCGTCGCCTCGTCGACCGCTTCGGCAACGAGATCTTGCTCGCCCTCCATGCCGGCGAAGAACCCCCGGCGTGGGCTGTCGAGGCACTCGACGAACTGCCTTCGCTCATGGGTCGGGCAAAGTCCAAAGACAGCGCACTCGAGCGCAGCATGGTCGACTTCGCCGAGGCCATGGTGCTCGCTCCGCACCTCAACGAGGTCTTCAAGGCGTTCGTGGTCGACGTCGACGAGCGCAAAGACCGAGCAACGATTCAACTCTGTGAACCCGCTGTGGTCGTCCGCATGGACCCAAAGGGTTTCGAGCTGGCGGAGGAGATCGAGCTGCGCCTCAACGCTGTCGACCCCGTCGCCCGCACGGTCGACTTCCAGCGCGTGAGCTGATCCGGAACTCATGATGATCGATCACGACACGCTGGCAACCAAGCTGGCCATGGCCACCGAGCTGGGCGGGGCGGAGGACGCCCCCTTCGGCCTTCACTTGAGCCTGGCGGTGCAACACAAGGGCGACCTGGTGGCCGAGGTCTACGGACCGACCGCTGATGCCGACACGGCGCTGATCTCGTGGTCGAAAGCCAAGAGCTTCACTCACGCGATGGTCGGCATGCTCGTCCTCGATGGAGCGCTCGACCCAACAGCTCCTGCTCCGGTTCCCCGCTGGGCTGACGACGAGCGCTCGACGATCACGTTGCAGCATCTGCTGGAGATGAGCAGCGGACTGGAGTTCGTGGAGGACTACGTCGATGGCGAAGTCAGCCACGTCATCGAGATGCTCTTCGGGTCCGGCAAAAACGATGTGGCCGGCTACGCCGAGTCACGCCCGCTCATCCACGAGCCCGGCAGCACCTTCAACTATTCGAGCGGCACCACCAACATCATCAGTGCGATCTGTGGTCGAGCGATCAGGGCCAATGGCCTGTCGGAGAGCACCGAGGCATTCCTCCAGGAGCGACTGTTCGACCCGATCGACATGAGCTCGGCGACCGTGCAGTGCGATGAGCAGGGCACCTTCATCGGCTCGTCATTCGTTTTCGCCACGGCTCGAGACTTCGCGAAGTTCGGTCAGCTCTACCTCGACGACGGCATCGCTGATGGCGGCGAGCGTTTGCTACCTGAAGGGTGGGTGAGGCACGCGAGAACACCCGTCCAGGCACCGGTGATCGACCCGCACTGGTACGGGGCCCAATGGTGGTTGTGGGACGAGAACTGCATTCCGACCAACACCGGTTTCGACCCCTCGGACCTCAACGGGTTCGGCGCCCACGGCTACGAAGGGCAATACACCGTGGTCGTGCCAGACCGCGACCTCGTGGTGGTCCGACTCGGCAAGACTCCTGTGGAACGTCAACCAGAGGTACGAGCATGGATCGCCGACATCATCCGCTGTTTCCCCATTCTGTGAGCCGCATGAAGCTGATCGCTGGCGCTGCGGCCTTCGCCCTGCTCGCGGGCGCATGCGGCGGATCCGACGAGCAAGGGTCCTCGACACCGGTATCTGACGTCGACGGGTCAGAGACAGCTGCTCCAGACCCGGCCATCGATACGACGCAGGGCGAGACAACAACCACCGAGGCAACCGAGCAAGCCAGCGACGCGTCGACCTTCTTCCCCGACGTCCTCGATGCCACCGCGACCCAGGCCGACGACGGCACCTGGACCTTTGCCGTGACCCTGAGCTCGCCGTACGACACCCCGGAGCAATACGCCGATGCGTGGCGGGTCGTCGATTCCGATGGCAACGAACTGGGGATCCGCATCCTCGGCCATGACCACGCCAACGAACAACCGTTCACTCGCAGCCACAGTGGCATCGTGATTCCCGATGGCATCACCGCCGTCACGATCGAGGGTCGCGATCAGGCCAATGGCTGGGGCGGCGATTTCCTCGAGTTCGATCTACCCACCTGATGACAGAAGTCGTTGTCTTCCATCATGCGCTCGGGTTGACCGCAGGGATCGAGGCATTCGGCAATGCGTTGGCCGCTGGCGGACATGATGTGGTCACGCCGGACCTCTTCGGCGGCGCCACCTTCGAGACCGTCGAAGCTGGCGTGGCGCATGCCGAGAGCATCGGCTTCGAGCAGATCGCCTCGCTCGGAGCGAAGGCTGCCGAAGGGTGCGGACAGCACATCGCCGTGATCGGGTTCTCCCTCGGTGTGCTGCCTGCGCAGAAGGTTGCGCAGCAACGGTCTGGTGTCGACGCCGCCGTTCTCTGCCACAGCGCGCTCCCCCTGGGTTTCTTCGCCGACACATGGCCGATGAGCGTTGCGCTCCAGATCCACGCCGGCGAACGAGACCCGTTCATCCACGAGGATCGCGATGCCATCGATCAGCTGATCGGTGCCGCAGCGACGAGCGAACTGCACTGGTACGACACCGCAGACCACCTCGTTGCCGACGTGACCTCGCCAGACTTCGACCCGGCGCTCGCGAGTCAGATCGTCACCCACGTTTTGGAGTTCCTCTCTCGACTCGACTGACGCTGATCAACCAGCGTTGCGGAGTGCCAGATAACGATCGAGGTCTTCGCCGATTCGAGTGAGCAACTGCGCGACACGTTCGTTGCCATTCGCCATGTCGGCAATGACCGCCGGGGTGAACAGCCCGACCATCTCGTTCGGGTCGACCCAGCGGTGATCGGTGTGTTCATGGCTCTGCACGACCTCACCCACGACCGGGCCCCGGAAGTTGAGCTGCAGCATGTCTTGCCCGTAGATCCACATCGGATAGCACCCGACCATGGCCACCGGACCACTGAACTCCAGCCCCGTCTCTTCTTTCAACTCACGGGCCGCTGCGGTGTACGGGTCTTCGCCGGGATCAACCAAGCCACCGGGCATGAAGTACTGCCCAGCCAGTGCTGAACCCTCGGCTCGTTTCATCAACAAGATCGTGCCGTCGGGTCGCTCGGCGTAGATGACGGTCGACAGGGCATATCGGTCGAGTTCAATGCGGTGCTCGACCGGTGGGTCAAGAGGATCGTCAGCCATGGCGCTTCAGCTCCTGGCGACGAAGTCGGGCGCCCGCTTGGCGACGATCGGGGCAGAGCTTCGAACCGATCGAACCCGGAAGGCCTCGGCGATCAAGATGCCGAGAGGTGCGGAGACCCAGACCGACAGCAAGATCGAGGCAGTCTCCCAATTGCGCAGCAGTGGACCGCTCACGACAAGCAAGACTCGGAACAGCCAGAACGACCCCCACATCGAACCGGCGTATCGAATCATCCACTTACGGTGGTCTGCGACCTCACCCCGACGGGCGGCGCGTACACCCATGATCGCGGTGCTGTAGACGAACGCTGCCATCGACCAGAAGCCCAACATCGCTGCGGTGCCTCCATATTCGCCGACCGAGCGATGCTCGGCGGCAAGCCACACGGCGGTGAAGACCCCAAGGCTGAGAGCGAGGAAGGAGATGCGTCCGATCAGTGCATGACGTTGACGATTCCCGGGAGTCCCCGGCCGCAGCAGTTGGTAGTGCATCATCACGAAGGCGATCGAGTTGAACCCGATGTGGGTGTAGAGCAGGTTCGTTCGGAACTGTGGACCGTTCAGAAAGCGGTCGTGGAAAGCAACGCCCCACGACGGGTGGTTGACGAAGCGGTCGCCCCACACCGTGCAAGCGTTGTCGACACACTGCGCCAAGGCCGGCGCGCCTTCCTCTCGCCCCAGACCGAGATTGTCGAACACGTCGTAGATCCCGATGAAGAACGCAATGGCCGCAGGGGGTCCCTCGATGAAGTAGCGAATGTTCAAGAAGAGCAGGATCACCACGCCGAACCCGAGGAAGGCCTGATAGTTCTGGCGGCGAGTACCGAGCGCGAGAAGCACCACCCACACCGCAAGAGCGGCATACACAGCGAGCACGTCGTAGGCGATGGTCATCGGCAAGAATCCTTCAGTCGTGACGAGCGTCACACTACAACCGGGGACCTCGACCGTCCATGTCGCCGTCGATCGCGGCCGGTAGCCAGCGGAGCCGTCGAGGGAACTAGCATCGACCCCGCCGTAACAGCGGCAGAGAGATGGACATGAACACACCTGGCGAGCGCTCAGACAATCACAAGCGAACAGACATCGGCGACGAAGAACTGCTCGAGGCACTGATTGCTGGCGGTGACGAGCGAACCGAGCTGGATCCGGTCACCGGTCGCAATCGATACTTCGCCAATCCCGTGGACAGTCGAGACGTGTTCAACCGAGGCAGCTGCACCGCCGGAATGCTCAACGGACGGTCACGCGTGGTCGCTCGCGAGTTCCTCGGGCGCTACGACACGTTGAACTACGCATCGCTCGTCGAGGAGCAGTCGTTCCGTCTCAAGAACCTCCTGAGCTCGGCCCACAACGACCCCTTCGACGTCTTCTTCGGTCCCTCTGGCACTGACCTGGCCTATCTGCCGACCCTCTTCCAACGGCTGCTTCATCCTGACAAGCCCATCATCCAGCTCATGTCGTGCCCTGAAGAGCTGGGTAGCGGTTCGATGGACGTCGCTGCGGCAAAGCTGTTCGGTCGTCAGAACCAGTTCGGCGAAGCACTCGAGCAAGGCGCACCAATCGATCCCGCCGCACCAGAACCCACCGTTGTCGAGCTCGACGCACGCGACGCTGAAGGCCACGTTCTCGATCGTCGAAACCAGATCGTGGAACTCATCGAGGACAACCCAGACGCCGCCATCATCGGCAGCCTCGTGTTCGGATCGAAATCCGGCATCAAGGACGACCTCGATGTGATCGACGACTACGGCGATCACGTGATGTGGGTGGTCGACCTCTGCCAGCTGCGCGTCGACCCCTCGCTGCTGCACGATCTGCTCGACCGAGGGGCGATGGTCATGCTGACCGGCAGCAAGTTCTTCCAGACCCCTCCGTTCTGCGGCGCCCTTCTCGTGCCCCGCCAGCTGACCGAACGTCTTCGAGCCGTCGGCGAGACCGACGGAGCATCGATTGCCCCCTTCGGTCAGATCTTCAGCGCCCACGATGTGCCATGGGCACTCGACAACGTTCGCCAGCATCTACCAGAGGAAGAAAACCGCGGCCTTCGTCTGCGTTGGCAGATCGCCCTCGATGAGATGGAGAGCTACGCCAGCTGGCCCTTCGATGTCAGCAACGCCCTCATGGACGAATGGAACACCGAGCTCTCGCACTTCGTCGACAGTCATCCCAACTTCCAGCTGATGCCGGATCAGCACAAGACCAACGACTCGATCATCTCGACGCAGGTCTTGGCCGGTGGCCGAGAGCTCTCCCACGACGAGTTGCGACAGCTGTATCAGGACGTGCTGACCACCGAGCACGAGGGTCTCGGCGATGGCGCCCGTCGTGTCTTCTTTGGTCAACCCGTGCGCTACGGCGATCGGTCGTTCATTCGTTTCGCCATCGGGGCACCCACCGTGCGTTGGATGCTCCACCGAGGTTCGCTGTTCCTCGACGACGACAAGCGTTTGGTCGAGATCATCGCTGAACACGCCGAGCGCCTCGCGTGAGCTCAGGCCTCGGCCACCGGACACAGATCGCCGCCAGATCGCTCGCCGCGGCACTGCCCGGACTCGACGAAGACGACACCGCCATCATCGGGGTCGAACTCGACACCCTCGATGCGCAGCTGACGATCCTGAGCGAAGCCTTTCCTGCTTCGGTTCGGCACTCCATCGCGATCAAGAGCATGCCGCATCCGAAGATGTTGGCCCATCTCACCGCCCGCGGCTTCGGGCTCGAGGCAGCATCGCTGGAAGAGGTGAAGCTGGCGTTGCGGGCCGGGGCAGCGCCAGGCGACATCATCTTCGATTCACCGGTCAAGACCCGCTCGGAGATCGCGTGGTGCCACGCCAACCTGCCGGGGGCGCTCCTGAACGCGAACTCGATCGCTGAACTGGAGCGCTACCCCGAAGAGGCAGCGTTCCAGATCGGCCTGCGAATCAATCCTGAAATCACCACCGGCGCCCCCGACGTGTTCGACGTGAGCGGTGGCCGAAGCAAGTTCGGTGTTGCCATCAGCACACCGACAGCCGACATCACCGAGGCATGCATCGACGCCGGCGTCACTGCGCTCCACATGCACATCGGGAGCCAAGTGCCCACCTGCGACGCCCACGTCGATGCGGTCGGCCGACTGCTCGAACTCGTCGCGACCATCGATGGAGCACGAGCCGAGCGCGACGACGGGCGTCGAATCACCACGATCGACATCGGCGGCGGCGTCCGCTCCGAGAGCGAAGGGCACGCACTCATGTCGCTCTATGGCCAGCGCCTGCAGGCCGAACATGCCCCGCTGTTCGACCACGACGTGCGTACCGAGTTCGGGCAGTGGGTTCAGACCAATGCCGGCTGGGCGGCAACTCGTGTCGAGACCGTCGAGGAACGTGCGGTCCCCATGGCATTCGTGCACCTCGGTGCCGACTACTTCATGCGCGACGTCTACGGAGCAACCGGTGCGGGGCAGTACGGGTTCGCTGTCGTGCGACCCGATGGCGAGATCGCAACCGCCGACGATGCCGACGAACCCACCCGGACCTACGACATCGTCGGCCCGCTCTGCTTCGCTGGCGACGTCCTCACCCGTGATCTCGAACTACCCGTCCTGGCCGAGGGCGACTGGCTCGTGATCGCCGGCACCGGCGCCAACACGCTGGGTCTCTGGTCCCGCCACTGCAGCCGGGCCATTCCGAAGGTGATCGCTTCGAGCGCAGACACCAACACGGTGTGGAGCGATCGTCAGCCAGCGAGCTGAACGCGAAGATGACCGGCCCGTTCGGACCGGTCATCTTTCAGTTGCGCCTGGTGTTCAGGAGATCACTCGAAATCAGCTGCTGGGGAGAAGCACAGCGTCGATGATGTGAACGGTGGCGTTGGCGGTGGGGACATCCATGCAGAGCGTGGAGGCGGCGCCGTTGACCGAGAGGGCATCGCCATCAGCGGAGAATGTGAGCTCTTCGCCGTTGACGGTGGTTGCCGAGCCAGCAGCGATGAGGTCAGCTGAGCTCATGGCCTCGCCGCCGATGACATGCAAGGTGAGGACGCTGGTGAGCAGGTCGGTGTCAGCAAGCACGGCAGCGAGCTGATCCTCGGGGAGTGCAGCGAACGCATCGTTGACCGGTGCGAAGATCGTGAACGGACCGTCAGAGTTCAGCGTGTCGACGAGTCCAGCGGCATCGACGGCGGTCACGAGCGTGCTGAGCAGTGGGTTGTTCGACGCAGCAGTTGCCGCCGTGTCATCAGCCATACCAGCGAAGGAACCTTCGCCCTCGGTGGGGACCGAAGAACAGGCGACGCCGGTCGGCATCAGTTCGCCTTCAGCCATGGCGTCGCCGTCTTCCATTGCGTCGTCTTCCATGGCGTCACCGGTGATGGCGGCGATGGCATCGAGAGCGACCTGGGGCAGAAGCACCGAGTCGACGATGTGGACGGTGCCGTTGGCGACTGGAACGTCGGAGCAGATCACGTTGGCGTCATTCACCATGGTGCCGTCGGCGCCAAGGGTGATGTCGCCGCCTTCGACCGTGGTGAGGGTGTTGCCAGCAAGGGCAGCAGCGTCGTTGTCGCCGCCGACCACGTGGTAGGTGAGCACTGCGGTGAGGAGGTCCTTGTCAGCAAGAACAGCGGCGAGGATGTCCTCGGGGATCGCAGCGAACGCATCGTTGGTGGGGGCGAAGATGGTGAACGGTCCGTCGCTGTTGAGCGTGTCGACCAGGTCGGCTTCGACCACTGCGGTCACGAGCGTGCTGAGCAGTGGGTTGTTCGACGCAGCAGTTGCCGCCGTGTCATCAGCCATACCAGCGAAGGAACCTTCGCCGTCAGCGGGAACAGCATCACAAGCGGGGCCGAAGGCGCCCATCATGTCGGCCATTGCATCGCCATCTTCCATGGAATCGTCTTCCATGGCGGCTTCGGTGGTCGGTGTTGCATCTTCAGCGGCGTCATCGCTCGAGCAGGATGCGACGAGCAGACCAGCTGCGGCCACGGCGGCGACGAAACGTCGGCCGGTGCGGCTCTTGGGCTTGTTCTTGGTGGTGATGATTGCGTTGCTCATTGTGTGTTTCCTTTTCCTTGCGGTTGGGGTGTGTCCAGTCATGGACTGGAGTTGCGATTGTCTTGCGGGTGGAGAATTCGGAGTCCGAGCTCGACGGGCCCGGGAGTTCAGATCAGGCTTCGTCGACCAGGACCACAACGGTGTGGTGCCCGGAAGCTCCGTTTGGCAATGGTTCGGAGCGGTCCGGTGTCTGGATGGATCCATTTCGATCTTTTGCTCGGACGGCCACCGAGTGACGCCCCGGCGTGGCATCCCATGCGTAGGACCACTGGCGCCATGTGATGTCGTTGACCTCGTCAGCGAGCTCGGCAGAGACCCACGGTCCTTCATCGATCGAGAGCTCGACGCCGTCGATGCCAATCGTCTGCGCCCAAGCCACGCCGCCGATGACGAACGGGCCTGCCGGAATGCGATCGAGACCGCGAGGGGCATCGATGCGGCTCTGCATCTTGATCGGCGCTTCGACCGAGTAACCACGTGGGACCCAGTAGTGATCGAAGGCTTCGAAGGTCGTCAGTTCGATCTCGCTCAACCACTTCGTGGCCGACACGTAGCCGTACAGCCCGGGGACGATCAGTCGTGCGGGGAAGCCGTGCTCGAGTGGAAGTGCTTCGCCGTTCATGGCTACGGCAACGAGCGCATCGCGCCCATCGAGTGCGGCCACGGGAAAGCCGCAGGTGTAGCCATCGACCGAGCGACCAACGATCTGGGTCGCTGCTGGGTCGACGCCCGCCTCGTCGAGGAGGTCATCGAGCCTCGTTCCGAGCCAACGAGCGGTTCCTGTCAGTTCGCCACCGATCGTGTTCGAAACGCAGGTGAGCGTGATGTCACGCTCGATGAAGTCACGGTCGAGCAGGTCGGCGTAGGTCAGTTGGAGTTCCTTGTCGACCATGCCGGTGATCTTCATCGACCACGTTTCCACCGGGACCTGAGGAACGACGAGCGCAGTGTCGATGCGGTAGAAGTCAGCGTTCGACGTGATGAACGACGCTGCGTTCTCGGCCTGAGCCGAAGCCGGGATGACATCGAGCGTGTTGATCGGAGTGGGGAGTTCGAGCGCAGCACGAGATGCACTGGCGCTGAAGCGACCATCGAGGGAGCGGCCGATCAAAGCGAACACGCCGGCTCCGGCGGTCACGACACCAGCGGTGGCGAAGAAGCGGCGGCGAGAAGAAGGATGGTCCATCCCAAGGGCGGCAGCCTCGGGCTGCGATCGGTCGAACACGACCAGGGCACCAGCGACGACCGCAGCACCGACCACCGTCGGCACCACCGACCACCAGGGTGCACCTGATCGGTCGTTCAGGGCAGCAAGCGAGCCGACAAGAGCGAAGAGCCCCACCCCGACGAAGCCGATGGACAAGCGCTTGCGGAGGGAGAACACACCGACCAGAGCGGCATAGATCACCAACGTCACGGCGATGCCAGCGAGTAGGGCGATCTTGTCGTTCGTGCCGAACAGCTGGATCGCGACGTCCTTGAGCGCAGCGGGAACGAGGTCCACGACCCGGTCGCCCACGGCGATGACTGGCGACTGCAGTCTGCGGCTCAGCCCGGCGATGATCTCGGCAACGCCAAGACCCAGCGCCGCACTTGCGACGCCAGCAAGGGCAGCCGCAGGGCGGGAGACAAGCGTCTCCGGAGAAGGTTCGGTTCGAGTGAGGCTCATGAGGCAGGTTCGGAGCCGATGACGTCTTGGACGGATGTTCATCCGCCTCACGCCTTCTGTCGCCTCGCCAAGGAGCCTCGGTGTGCTGTTCCCGCCTATGCGGCGACGTGGGTCACACGGTTTCGCCGATGAGCAAGATCGGTTCGGTCGGCTGGTCTGATCCTGAGTCTGGCTCGATCGTGATGCCCCATGCCGCAGGATCTCGACCATCGAGCGGAAGCTCGACGGTCACGTTCCCATCCGCGTCCGGCGTGAAGAGTCCTGTGGGGTTGGCGCCATCGGCATCGATCAACCAGAGCTCATAGGCATTGCCGTCGCCAGGGTCGCCGAGACCCGTTGCGATCAGCACGGCGCGATCTTCAGATGCTGACCACACGACCCGGGCCTGGCCGGTGTCACCACCGAGCGGAAGCGTGATGGCGTCCGCCGCGACGAGGACGTCACGGTCATCACCGGAGCGAGCGAACTGCAGGCCACCGACAAAGCCGACCACGGCCACGATTGCCGCAGCAACGGCGGCCAACACCCGCTGTCGAGGCTGGTTCCGACGTTTGCGTTCGGCCAGGTCGACCACACGCTCGGGCACCATCGGAGCGATCTGCCTCGTGTCAGCGATCTCGGCCATGAGCCGAGCCTTGATGTCGGCAGGAGCAGCAACAGCGCTTGACTCTGCCAGCAGCGCTGCGGTCTCTCGGTAATCGGTGACATCGGTTGAACAGATGGAACACGTTGGGTAGTGAGCCTCGAACTCCCGACGCTCCACGTCGTCCAGTGCGTTGAGTGCATAGGCCGCCGCCAGGTGATGCAGATCTTCAGTCATTGGTTCACCCCCAGGTGATCTCGTAGTTTGATCAGGCCGTCCCGTATTCGGCCTTTGACCGTTCCTTCAGCGGCGCCCAGGAGCACCGCCACTTCTCGATAGGTGTGGCCGCCGAAATAGGCGAGTTCCACTGCCGCTCGCTGGTCGTCAGTCAGAAGGTCCAGGGCTGCGATGACCCGGGTCCGGTCGATCCGGTCCAGAACGATCTCGGTCACCGAGTCGTGGTCTCGCTCGACCTGACGATTGACGAGTTCGTTCCGATTCCGGTGAGACTGCTCGGAACGCACTCGGTCGACGGCCCGGCGATGAGCAATCGTGGCGATCCACGATTTCACCGACCCGCGGCCGGACTCGTAGCGGGGAGCCAATCGCCAGATCTCGACGAAGACTTCTTGTGTGATCTCTTCAGCCTGGGATGGATCCCGCACGACCTTCAAGACAATGCCGTGCACGAGCGCTGATGTGGCGTCGTAGAGCTCACCGAATGCTGCCTGATCACCTCGACCAGCCCTGGCGAGGACACCAGCGAGAAGCGTCGCCTCGTCGGGGGTGGCAGCGGTTCGTGAGCTACGGCCGCCCACCGAACGCAGGCGCACGATTGGGTTCATGTCCCCCATCGTTGCGCCTCGTTGTGGTCGCTCGGTCGATACCCGGTCATGGTTCTTGTTCGGAACCGACGTCGACGTGGATGGCTCGAATGTTCGCTACGCGCCGAGGGCACCGAACCGGGGGCTGAGACCATCAAGACTGACGGCCACAAACCCGGGGTTTGGAGTGAACTGTTCAGTCGGCTGCCTTGGGGAACCGGGGAGTACCCTCCTCGGATGCCGCGCCCGATACGAGCAACTGACCTCTTCGATCTGAAGTTCGTGGGGTCGGTCACCACGCACGGCACCACGGCCGCCTTCACCATCACCTGGGCAGACCAAGAGACCGACGCCAACCGATCCACGATCCATCTGCTCGAGGACGGCCAGAGCCGCCAACTCACCGACGGCCACATCGATCTCGATCCGACCTTCTCCCCCGATGGCACTCGCCTCGCCTTCCTCAAGGTCGAGCCGAAGGCCAAGCCCCAACCGGCGATTCTCACCCTTGCGACAGGCAAGGTCACCATCGTCCCCGGCTACGAAGAAGAAGCGGCGAAGCAGATCCAGTGGATCGACGACGACCGGCTCTTGATCCGAGCAACGCAACGACCAGAGGAACTCCGGGGTCTCGACGACGACGAGATGAAGCGCCGTCCGCTCGTCACCACCCGGCTCGACTACCGCTTCAACGGCCGAGGCACCACGCTGCATGCCCGTGTGCAAGTCGACGTGGTCACACTCAGCGACAACAGCATCCGCCGTCTTTCGACGCCTGGGGTGGAGCACTCTGCTGCCGCCGTCTCACCCGATGGAACGCAGGTTCTGGTCGTCGCGAACCCAGAAGATGACGCAGACGTCACGGGCCGCACCAGCGTCTGGTTGCTCTCCACGACCGGCGACAGCAGCGAACTGCTCACGCTGCAGCCCGGCGCCTGGGGCAGCGTGGGCTTCACCAACGATGGTCGGCCCTACGCCACCGGCGAGATCGATCCCCTTCAGCCCAACCTCGCTCGCCCGTTCTTGCTCGCCCCCGGCGATGTTCCCGTGGTCCTCGGCCCTCACGATGTGAACTGCGCGGCAGCGATCGGCGGCGGTGCTGCTGCCCGCACCGCACCCGGGTCCATCTTCATGCCGGGCATTCGGGGCACGACGGTCACCGTCGATCGCTACGACGACACCACCGGCGACATCGAGACGGTGGCGAGTGGCCCCTTTGTCATCTCCTCGTTCGACCTCATCGACGACGGCAATGTCATCGTTGCCGCGGTCAACACCCCGACCCGCCCCACCGAGCTCTGGGAGTTCCGCGATGGCGTCGGCACGGTGCTGGTCTCGCTGAACAACGACCTCCTCGCCGAACTCGACGTGGTCGAACCCGAACTGATCTCGGTGCCGTCGACTGATGGAGCGATGGTCGAGGCGCTGTTGGTGCGTCCGCCCGCGAGCGTTCGAGGCGCCACTCCCGGCCCGGGCCTGGTCTACATCCACGGTGGGCCGATGAGTGCCTACACCCAGTGCTTCTTCGACGAGTTCCAGATGGCTGCGGCCGACGGCTACACCGTCATTGCCGGCAACCCCAGGGGCTCCGACGGTTACGGCGAAGAATGGGTCAGCTGCATAGCCGGCGCTCTCGGCGACAAAGACTGGGAAGACATCCAAGCCCTCACCGATCATCTCGCGGCTCTCGACACCGTGGACGAGAACCTCATCGGCATCGGTGGTGGCAGCTATGGCGGCTTCATGACCTCGTGGGCCATCGGCCACACCGATCGTTACAAGGCAGCGCTCGTCGAGCGTGCGGTCACCAACTGGGAGACCATGGCCGGAACGAGCGACATCGGCAGCTTCTTCATGTCCATGCTGCTCTTCGCAGACTGGCACAACGGCCTCGACAAGTTGCGTGAGTTGTCGCCCATGACTTACGCCGACAACATTCGTACTCCCACCCTCATCGTGCATTCCGAAGAGGATTGGCGCTGTCCGATCGAGCAAGCCGAACAGCTCTTTTCCGTACTGCGGCGCAACGGCGTCGACGCGACGTTCGCTCGCTTCCCCGGTGAGAACCACGAACTTTCTCGTGGCGGTTCGCCGAAGCACCGCGTCGAGCGCCTCCGCTTGGTCCACGACTTCTACGCTCGCCACCTGCTCGACAGGGCCAGCCAGATCTGACCCGCTTCGCCGCAGGTCTCAGCGGTGCTCGACCGCCACCACTCGGCCATCCGCCATGGTGATCACTTGATCGGCCCGATCGATCGCCAGCTGACGCTGCGAGATGGCGATCACCGTGGTCGACCCCATCTCGGACAGCCGATTCCAGAGCTCTCGCTCGGTGGCGACGTCGAGCGCACTCGACAGGTCATCGACCACCAAGAGCTCCGGTTGTGTGAGCAGGCTTCGCGCCGTGGCCACACGCTGGGCCTGTCCGCCAGACAGACGAAGCCCACGGGCACCGACCACGGTGTCGAGCCCATCAGGCATCTCATCCACGTCGAGGCGAAGCGTGGTGAGATCGAGAACGGCGTCCAAATCCGTCGTGCCTCGTCCGAGCGTGATGTTCTCGGTCAGCGTTTCGCTGAACAGGCGCGGAACCTGAGGAAGGTGAGCCGACTGGGGAGGAACGAACCACGCCGCTCGGTCCTCGACCTCTTCGCCGTTCCACGAGACCGACCCACGTTCCAGGGGCACGAGTCCCACGAGCGCACGGAGCAAGGTCGACTTTCCTGAACCCACGGGACCGGTGATGACGTTGAACGAGCCCCGCTCGAACCTGAGGCTCACATCGGTGATGCCCTCGCCATTCGACGGATACCGAACGCTCAGTCCCTGCACCTCGAGCTCGTCGAGGTCGATCCGTTCCGGATCCGGCTCGCGTTCACGCATGGCCTCGTCGGGTTCGATCGTGACGTGCTGGTCAGCAAGCACATTGCTGAGGCTTCCCGGGGCGACCATCTCCCCCATGCGTCCGTACGACACGATGGCTTGTTCCCGAGAGGTGATGATCCGAGCCAGGTAGCGAGGCAGTTCTCCGAGCTGTGTTGCGTAGACAACAAACAGCGCGAGGTCGCCAACGGTCAGCGCACCGCTCTGCACACGAGGGACGAGCACCAGCAACATCAGTCCGATCGTGACGTCAGCAGTCGAGGACGAGATGCCGTCGATGGTCTGTTGCAGCACGGTGTCACGCACGGCGGTGCGCCGTCGCACGCTCGTGTATTGCTCGAGGCGAGTGACCGCCGCTTCCTCTCGTCCGGCCAAGCGGAAGGCCAACATTCCGGTGAAGACCTCGCCGAGAAACGACGTGACCCGACCGGTTGCTTGACGATCAGCGGACCGTGCGGCGTAGAGCCGGGGCGTGAGCATCCGGGTGATGACGGTGACGATCGCGACCGGGATCAAGACCACGAGCGCCGCTCGGACGTCGATGGTCGACATGATGATCAACGCTCCCACTGCATAGGCGGTGTAGCCGAGGCCGTCGAGCCATGAGTCGGTCCACATCACGGTGTCGCGGGCATCATCGGTGAATCGCGAGATCGCTTCGGACGGACTGTCCGGCAACGTGGCCGCGTCGGGACCACCGCTGACGGTCTGGGCGTAGAGCATGTTGGTTCGCAGCAGCGTGAGCGCCGCCACCCACCAACGCACCACCACCCACACGGCGAAACCGAAGACGATCCAACGAACGACTTCGCTGATGCCGAGCACCACCAGGTAGCGATTGATCGACTCGGACTGATCGAGCGCGTCGAAAGCCAGCTTCAGAATCCACCCTGTCCAGAGCGGCATCAGGAAGAACGCCGTCCAGGAGATCCACGACCAGATCCAGAGTTGCGAGCGGAAGGTGCCGGTCAGCCAACCGAACCGGCCGGGTCGGATGGCATCGTTGCGATCGTCGGGAGCACCCGTCGACATCGTCATGACGTCACCTCGCCATCCAACACGTCGTCGAACGACTGGCTGGTGCCAACGGCAATGAGTTGGGAGTATCGGCTCGCCGGGTCAGCCCGAAGTTCTTCCGTGGGTCCGAGCTCGGCAATGCGTCCGCTGTCGAGGACCAGGATGTCGTCGAGTCGCTCGACCGTCGACAGCCGGTGGGCAATGACGACCGCCGTACGTCCCTCGAGCAACCGATCGATGGCGTGCGTGACGCGGGCTTCGGTGTCCGGATCGATCCGCGACGACGCCTCGTCGAGCAGAACGAAATCAGGAGCTCGGAGAAAGAGCCGGGTCAGGGCGATGAGTTGTCCTTCGCCTCCGGACAAACCCTCCCCCGACGGTCCGAGTTGGGTGTGCAGGCCGTTCGGCATGTTCTCCACCCAGTCCAGCAGTTCGAGGTCGGTCAACGCAGCACGAACCTGCTCGTCGGTGATCGACTCGTCGAACAGCGTGAGGTTGTCTCGGATCGAGGCGCCGAACAGATGCACGTCTTGGGACACCACGCCTGCCCTCGCTCGGAACTCTGCGATGGCGACGTCGGACTGGGCCACGCCACCGAAGCGGATCTCGCCCGCTGTTGGTTCGACCAACCTCAGCAGCAAGCGGGCCAGCGTGGTCTTGCCTGATCCCGTGCGACCGAGCACACCGAGCGTGCGGCCAGGGGCCAGCGACAGCGAGACGTGGTCGACCACTCGCTGCGGGTCGTCCTCATCGGCGTACTCGAAGCAGACAGCGTCGAGCTCCACGCCGAGCGCTCCGGCCGGCAGGTGAACGTGTCCTCGGTCGCTGATCGCTGACTCCTCCGCGAGCAGTTCGAGTGTGCGGGCCATTCCGCCAGCAGCGCGTTGCACACGCTCGGTCTCATCCGCCAGGCGGTTCAGCGGTTGCCGTAGGACTTGGGTGTACTGGAACAGGAGGTAGGCCGTACCCAGTGTGATCGTGCCGCGTTGGAGAAGCCCGGCGTTCACCGCGAGCATGGCGATGCCGCCGGAGACGAACACGAAGTTCGACATCACCCAGAGGCTCACGGCTTGCTTCTCCGTGGCGAGGTTGGCCCGAAGCACCCCGGCGCTGGCGGCTTGGAAGGTGGCGACGGCATGGCTGCCACCACCGTTGCTGCGCAGGTCGTCGGCACCGGTGAGGCGTTCTTCGACTTCGCCGAGCATGCGCCCCTGTGCCGCTTGCTCGCCGGCTGCTTCCGACACCGCCTTGTTCCGCAGCAGCCACATCGTTCCGAGCGCCACGGCCAGGTACGCCGCCATGGCGAGACCCACCGGCCAGCTCCGCCAGCTGACCACTACGAGCAATCCCAGCAAGGTGAACACAGCAGCCGCCGCCTTGGCCAGGAAGTTCGAGATGAACTCGCTGAGCGCAGTGACGTCACCGTCGACTCGGCTCACCAGCTCGCCGGGGCTTGTCGATCGGTGGAAGGAAAGGTCGAGCCCCAACACATGGCGGGTGAGGGTCGAGCGGAGTTCGTTGGTGACTCGCCAAGCGAGGTCGGTCGAGGTCCAGGCCACCACGACCGACAACAACTGCCGAGCGATGCCGACCACCACGTAGATGCCAGCGAGGAAGAGCAACCGGGACTGTGTTGCTCCGTCAGCGGCCTCGTCGATGAACGTGCCGATCAGCAACGGCCCGGCCAAAGGAAGAAGACCAGCAAGCGCGACCACAGCGGTCATCGCGCTGACTCGCCCACCGTGGGGAGTCAGGAGCCCGATCAGGGCGCGCCAGTGGTTCGAACCTTCCATGGGCGAGAAGCTAGCTGTCGCCGGTCTGCAGGTCGCTCGATTTCTTCCGAGGAGACACAACGCTACGATCCGGCCATGACCGCGGCTGTTCCTTTCCCTGAGACGCTTCCCCCCGGCTACGAGTGGTTCGATGACGAGCCAGCGTTCGACCCGGCGGTGCATCTGCAGCTGGAGCAGCCAGAACAGATCGTGATGCTGACCGATCTCGGGTACTCAACCGAGGAGATCGAGGGCAAAGCCACCGAAGTTGCCGCCTCGGCCCCGTTCCGGATGCTCAGTGACGAAGGCGCTGCGGTCATGCTCGACGCCGGTCGCCGCCTGCGAGCGTTCCACAAGCCCGCCGGCAATCGCATCGAGCGGATGACCCGTGGCGGTTGCTACCGCTCGCGCTGGTTGCGGGACTTTTGCGTCAGTCCCGAACTGACCGAACACATGGGCGGCATCTATGGCGCCCCGGTTCACCCGCATGCCATGCCGCTCCATCTCGGCCACCTCAACTTCGAACCGACCAAGATCAACACCGCCGTCGACAAGTGGCATCACGACACGCTGCCGCTCGACTTCGTTCTCATGGTCACCGACCCGAATGAGATGGCTGGCGGTGAGTTCGAGTACTTCCTCGGCACAAAGGCCGAGGCCGCAACACTGGCGGCCAATGGAGACACCCCGCCCCGAGATCGCATCGTCGCCCCGACGTTCCTCGGGCCCGGCTACGCCATCGCCCTCCACGGCGACATGGTCGTGCACCGCGCTGCCCCGCTG
>JAULCF010043339.1:0-12754 GCA_032361265.1 Devaleraea mollis | reverse complement strand
ATCAAAATCAGTTGAATGACGCGACCATATAGGCTCTTCGAATCTCTAGACTAACCTTCAAGGGTGGGTGGGGGGAAGTTCCCAAAGTCGGTAATAAAATCGAATGGAAGCGTGTCCGAGGGCTTCCTCAACAGCTTTGGTGTTTCCAAATTGGCCCCTTGCTGTGTCTTCTCGGCTCTAGCGCTTAAGTCGGTTAAAAAAGAAGGCTTTAAGGTACCCCCAGAAGCGTATGAAGTGCTGGAAGGAATTCCTGTAATAAGAGATACTATTCACTTCAATCCTAGGCCCAAAACTTCAACTCGAGCAGAGGCACGCATGAGGAAGTCAAGGGCTAGAAGGCTACCGGACCTTTTCGCATTGTATCTGGATGCAGTAGTTCATGAACGTTTTTCGAAAACAAGCTCGCCCGTGTGAAGCGAGAATCCAGGGGCCGGGAAAAAGAAAACGACGAATTCAAGCATGCGATGTAAGTTAGGCCTGTTCAGTATTGATACCGCGGCGCCTTCGAATTTTTCCATTCCACAGAGCTGCAGCTCCGTATCGCATGCTTGAATTCGTCGTTTTCTTTTTCCCGGCCCCTGTATTCTCGCTTCACACGGGCGAGCTTGTTTTCGAAAAATAACATCAGTTGGTGAAGCAATACGCGCTTCGGACAAAACATCTGGACCAAATGAGATTAGAGATCATGAAAAAGAACAGACAAGATGAAGTCATTAAGAGTCTGCACAGTTCGGAAGGTATGGATGATTGCGGTCCAGCCCGACTATTATCGTGGGTTATGTCTTTCTTGTTCAAAACAATTTGGAGGGTCATCAAGACATTGGTATCTGGCAGCCATCGAGCGACGACAGAATCGCCGACAGATAACAATTTACGATCAATCCTACATGATCGGGTTTGGGTTGCGAAGGGACTGACGAAGGACAGCGAGAAAGGGGAAGTGAGTATGAGCAATTCGGAAATTAATCGAGCTAGAAATCTAGTAACTTCCGCTTTGAGAGACGTATTAGTGACGTGCAGTGATTATGGTACCGGCGAAGTAGACATTAAAGCTTTACAAGCCGTCCAATTTGGAATCGGGGCCAGAGCGTATCACCTACTTCGGCGTGGGTACTTTGTTTCGGGAATATGCGACTCTGATGTCACCCCCGCAGCACTATTGCTGTTGCGAGGAGGGACAGAACAATGCATTGCAATTCTTCTCGAGGCCAGAAAAGAAAGTGACAATAGGTCCTCGTTTGCCGAGCACAGGTTTACACTGCTCATCGCAGAATTATGGAACTGGAGGCAGGAATATGATGATGGTAAATCCGAGGAACGTATATTTGTCACAGGGAGCCCACTTTTCGAGAGAGAAGAAATTACGAAGAAGAACGGCGCGCTCGTCTTCGACGCGAGGAAAACACATGTTTGGGTGAGACTTGACTGCTCCTGTAGAATAGTCGCGGGGTTCCCGTGGATAGACTCAACTCCCAATAACCCCACTGCAGGCGCTCTGATCGAGGACTTAGGGAATGACGCTAACGACTATGATTCTTTCGCGGTTCTACAAGAGAAAGACAGCTGCTCACCACGCGCTGGGTGGGTACAGAAGCGGTAAGGTTACAGAACTAGTGCGCTCGTTGTAATGTTTTACCGTTGATCAGTAAAATGTGTCTACATGGCCATGAACAAATAAGAAAGCGGCTGTTAGTCCATCCAGATACTTGCTTTGGGTAACATATATCCTTGCTTCCGCAGAACGTAACCTGGGGTCTGGAAGTCGCGGACCTTAAGTCGACTGGTGTTAAATATTCCTGTAATTTGGCCCCGGTCACTTCAACCCAGAAGTTCATGTCCAGTTCACCCTCAGCCTCCCCGCCATCAAGTATTGGTAGACGCATACTAGGTCGATACGTTCGGCAATGTAGCAATTCTTGATAAATCTCGCGCAGAATACACTGTCTAACGCCGTTGCTCCCGCCGGAATGAGCATGGAAGCTACTAATGGCCCACGTTTTCCAAATCATACCCGCCTCATTAACCCTCGTCCAAGCCTCATCCAAGTAACCTATCCACATCGCTTTACACACGATCAACGGACCTGCGTTCACACGAAAATTAGAAAAATGTTCGAAGACATTGGCTTGCAAACCACCCCTACCACAATCAACACGAGCCGGCCGGCATAATTTATCAGCGAGCTCCAGCAAGTGCCTTCTCACATTTTGTCAATGAATCCAATCATTTGCATGGCGAAGCCTCCCTTCAGTGCCGTCGAATTCAACGTCCTTATTGAAAAAAAAGCAGTGCTTGTGTATCAATGCCCGATGGAAGCTTCTTCAGGAAGCGGCCAGTGAGAAATCCTTCACAGCGCAACGTGTAAGGAATCGGAACGGCCTATAGGGAGAAAGGAAGTGGTCTAGGTACTGAAAGAAACGCTTGAAACGGAAGAGGCGATGATGGCAAGCGTCAAAAACTCAATGGTTGATCAAGGTATTAGAGGCGGATAGTTCGCTAATATGGCCACTCAGCTAACTGAGGAAGTCGCTGTGAAAAGCGCATCAAAATTCTGGAACCGAGGTAATTATAATCTGATTGTTGTCATATTCTGAAACCATACTGCGGGCGGGCGTAGTTCCCCTCACCTTAATGAGACGTCACGTTGTCATTTGGTGTGTGTAAAAACCTCGTTTTCAATACAGATGGAGATGATATGAACACCGTGCAAATGCTGGCAATACAAGTGCTCTCTACATGACATCCAGTCATCATTGAGTGCCCAAAAACCTCCTTATGAAGGAGCGGTGGCAAGTCAATACGGTCACCGTAATATGGCATATTCAAATGCGCGTTCCGTACTTTAATGTCCTACGCCTCAGTTAGCAGAAATATTGCACTTCTTGTTCTGTACATGCATGGCCTATACACTCGCGAAGTTGAATAGTGGGTATCTATGGCAAACGCTGAGGCCTTCTGAAACTGCGCCTAAACCACTGAACAGCCTCTCCTGCCCTGCCCCTCGCAATCGTCTCATCGAATTCCTTCACTGTCCAAACATTACGCCGCTTGTCGCAAACTCGAATATAATTTCTCCAGATGCACTTTGTAACCCCCGATGATAGTCACTATCGCCTAATATCACCAAACAGAAAACTGCTCTTGTCGTCGCCACGTTTCCCCTGCTAGTACTCCCGCTGAAATATGTATTAGAGTTCGGAGGAACTGGCCCGGACACAACTGTTGCTAGTGGCACCACTTCGTGTTCCGTGCCCTGGAACAGATCAGTGGTTCCGAGCCGCAAATAGATGAACTTCCACCAAGTGTTGCTTAGCGAAATGTCTAACGCCTGCTCCAACGCCCCACTGTGATTGCTAATGATAGCCATGGAAAGCTTCTTGTCAGTAGTGCACATCCGCAAAGGAAACATTTTCAGCAGAATCTCAAAAAACGCGAAACATCTCCTTATTTGCCCCTCGTTAGTTGAACTCGTGCTGTCTGGCCGAATTGGTGTCTTGGCAAAGTCTGCCGCTCCTTCGCAGTCGACATAGGCCACATTTTGCAGCGTCGTGAACTCAAAAGGCGAGTACTCTATTCTTTGCGACGGAAAATTGGACGACAACATTATCCCGCCGAATATAAACTCGCTATAGATTTTCGTGATCTCTGACGCCAGTAACTTGCTGGCTTAAATTGGCGCAGGGCTCTCAATACTCCTTCACCTACAAGGGTACCCTCATGGCGGATCATGAGCCTACTTTGGAAACCAACAGCAGCGTGCTGAGGTAGCGGCACTCTGCGTACCAGAACCTGACCCTTAAGCTGATCAGGATCGCAACCTAACAGCACCGGACAATTCGTCCCGACACACGGCAAGTCATACACAAGTTCATGGGCAAGTCTGTCCGCTTGATCACTTTCATCACTTACAACCAAACATGCTTGACGCGTGCCAGGCAATTTCGGCTGATCACAACCCGCTTGGCCCATTGGAGTACCCACTACAACGCCGCAGATGTCATACGCCGCCCTCGCGATGCTTTCCTTCGCTTGAACAATGTCACTTTCACAGCGCATAGTTGCATCCTTGAGTCTCAAACTCTCCCTATCTTCCTTCGCCAAACGTCTTTCATCTCGATCATCTTCATCATCGGAATCTGCTGTCAAAGACCGAAGTTTGGTTTCGCATTGCGCCAATGACTCCCAGTCCACTGCGAAGCATCACCTTCGCATTGTGCCAATTATGCTCCCAAATGCATCGTGACTGACGAATTTCCAGTTTCCACGGACTTGATAGCGTACACTCTGTATGTCGGCCCAATTCAGACGGAAAGAAATGGCAAAGATTTGTCATCACTTCTTCATGAATGAATTTTCTTTTCGAGGCGACAATCACGCGGACTCCAGCATCCTCAAGCTTAGAAGCAATATCGAGACAACCGGCGTTAGAAGGTACACTGCAGATCACCACTGGAGTTTTCGTCACGCCTGGTTCTTGCAACTTCGTGACTACGTCCATAACAACAGATAACACGAGACTCTTGCCTGCACCGGATCCTCCCTGTAAAAGACCTGGAACTACAGGTCCTTCTTTGGCTCTGATCCATAGTTGATCAAATTTTCGTACAACTTTCTCCTTATGACTATGAAAACCGCGGCGATGACAGAAGTCTTCCATGAACTAGGTGAGCTCGTAACTCAAGTTCTCAAGCTCAGATCTGTGGGCATGTTGCCTATCCAACTATTCAGGCGTCTGAGCTATTGCTGCCAAAAGAGAATTGGGGCTACCACTCTTTTCAGTATCCCTTGCCAAAAGGGGGCCAATAGGTTTCGATTTACTTCCATTTAACCATGTATCTTGCACTGTCAAACCGCAACTGAACGAAGTCGTTCTCCTTCGCATTGTTCGCGCAGAAGAAGTCATAATCACTGGTATTACCGCGACTTCGCGGAGGTAACGCGGAATGCATGCAAAAACCAAGCACCTCAACTTCGAGGTCCACCAACCTTTTCCTACTCATCAACGGTTCCTTCATGTCCCATTTGAAATATTCGTCCGCTGGAAACTTCCGTACAGAAATCATTACAGCGTTGTAGAAGACACCATCGATATCCGCCAAGGCCGTATTTTGGAGAGCTCTACAATTCTTTTCCAAATACACCACACAATCCGTAATCCCACTCTTCAAGATTGAATGCAACTCAACAGCACTCGATGAGTATTGGTACTTCGCATAAGCATACTCCGACCTGAAATGTGTTGGGCATGCAGGTCCCTCACCTTCCCACTTCAACCAACTCTTCTGTCTACTCTCATAATCGTTGAGGAAAGGAAAGAAGGCACTGAATGTGAGCATAGTAATCGTGAACGCGTTCAAAGCACTGAAATGGCGTTCGGGCCAATCGAGAACAAGGTCTTGAACGTCTCTCGTCTCACAGGAACGACCAGGAATCACGCTTACATTACCTTTGGCTGGAATAGTCATACCCTTCACACCAGAGGTTTCGGAAAACATCCAGTGTTTCAATCCCGCAGATGAAATTGTAACGAAACGAGCCGAAAAACCTCCAGGCGCCTTCGAAAGTCCCACTCGAGGTGTAAATGCGGGCCCAACTTGCTTCCGCCTACGTTTGCTCTGGGATATTCGCTCCACCTCCGGTGTCGATAACTGATTTTGCAGATTTGGCGAGGCATTTGCCGGAGTAATTTTTAAGCCTGAGGACTGCTCAATGGTGGCAGACGCAGGATTTTCACTTTGAATCAGACCTAAACGCTTGGTGATCGGTCGTGTCGGTGGTGGGCCCTCTGGACGCATCACCGCTTTTTTGAAGTGTAGCCGAACTTGATGCTGGCGCTGACATAACACGATCATAGACAGGTGGCCTGTGCGGAAAACATGCAGACTCGCCATCACTCTGGTCCGCGGCGAGGGCTGATACCGTCAAACACCGCTGATCATCTCAAACGTTAGACTGCCGAAGCATCAACGGTACGATGGGAGCCGTCCCGGAAAAATGTGATGTTGGCTCAACGGAAGACACGGGTTTTGCGGTGCAGGCAGGATCAGGCAAAGCCGGCTGGTCAGCCGAATAATAAGGTTGCGCTGTATAACTCATTGGATTTCGTGGAATTGGGAGTAGAGCCGGTCCCAGGGTGGGAGGTCTAACTTCCTGCTCGACTGGTATCAGAGGAATAGACCTGGATGCAGGTAATTCCGGAGAAGTCCATGGAAAAGGCGGGGTAGAAGATGAGACCGGTGGAGCTCGATTACTATCCGCTTCAGCCGGGGAAGGTGGAATGACTGTCAATGGCCCAACTTCTGCTCCGGCAGTAGTACCAATAGTCTTTGTCGAAAAACAATCTGATATTGTGGAGTTTGAGTCGACCACAACATCAATTGGCGCACCAAATTCGCCTGGGTCGGCTGTATAGATCCCACTTTCATCAATCCAAAAAGATTCATCATCCATAAACACGTATAGCCATTCTTTCGATCTTGGCTGGCGCAGGAGCGGAATCTATGAGTGGCTCCAGGTTCGGGGACTCAGGATTCGAATCATATTCAAAGTTTGATAGACCCGCCGGACGACAAATATTGAGACATTCGTCGCTCTCACCATTGCAGGAATTCCAGTGGCCGATCTGGAACCCTTGGCGCAAATTACGTGTCATAATAGTCCTGCCAGCCTCGAGCTTAGATGCAAGCAGAGGTTTCCCTCGCTTCTCATGGACAGTGCGTACGTACGTCATGCGCAAAATACGGACAAGGTCGATACGTCGATCCCCGATAATAGTGTCATGATCTACGCTCATCTCCATCCGCCCTTCACCGTACAGTTCCCTGATAGCTATTTCTTCAGGGCCTCATGTAGCGACAGAACATGGGTAGAAAGCGTGAAAACCGCATAGATCATTTTCAGAAAGTTCCGAAAGTTTCAATTGCTCGACCTCAGCAGCTGCATTTCTATTCTCGCCGCGACGAAGAACAATGCCCAATAGTTCACTTTCATACTTCCCTGCAATACCGACTTCCCTACAATAATCACGGAACGTACCCCGGCAGTCTCGAAGGATTAAGCCAAAAAAGGGAAGTAGTCGCCCCCCCTACATCGATTTTGTCTTCATCACTGAGAAATTTCATGCATTACTCCAGTGCTCCACGCCAGCACCCACGATACGGACCGATATCGAAGCCCCATGGATGGCGGGGAGGCCAGTTGTACGGTCGAAGCATGCGCTCCACAAATTCCACCGGGTCTGCTGATTGCAAAGCGTGTCCCGGTACAGGACAGCGAGGATGGTCCGCATCAAGCAATGCACCAATGAAAGCAAGATGGAACACATGCCGCGCAGAATAAAGAACATACAGCCTTAGAGCAGAAGTTATCTAACGGTTCAACAAACCATCCGCCCACGGCACAGCGTTTTCACCGGAACAAGTGACGAGGGGTTTAGCGGACGGCAGCATTGTCACTTGAATCCACTACGGAAAGGTTGGCACAATGTTTCTACCACCTACACAATCGCCGTCAGCCACCATGGATGTGTAGAGCTTTAAGGCCTTGGCTAATTAGTCATTGCCATGTATCTCCTGATAGACGAGACGAGAGCAAGTTTCTGCCTGACCTTGGACATTGGTCTTCATATTCAAGAAGGCGGGCAGTATTGGAAGGAAAGGAGAGATGGTTATAGTACCAGGAGAAGTTCGACGCTGGGAATTCAAATCGTTCCGCTCGGTACGAAGAACCTCCTGTTCCGCTAGCTCGTTATCGCAATATACTACGAATCCGAATTCCAAAGTTTTCATCCAGTCTGGACTGACGGAACGGAGATTTGTTCGGAATTGCTTATCAATTAAACTCCTGGAATCACGAATTTCCAAAGATAATAACTCACGATCATGGCGACCAACCAATTCAAACACATCAGTCGTGTTGCCATGCTGATGCATCAACGTCCAATCATAGTCGCAGCATCGTGTGCATAAATTCTTATCAAGCGCACTGCTCTCTCTTTCGAATATAGCGTGCGGCCGCAATGTACTGCACCAGAAAGGTGGCGCCACCGTCGAACAATATTCTGCACACCCAATACGAAAAGCCGTATTTTCTTGTGCCACTCGTCGCCACCCCTATATACATCCCTCCACTTCTTCCGCAGGCTGTTGTGCTCAGACTGCACCAGAATCCTCATGAAAGTGTGACACCTGATGACAAAATCGTCCAAGTCGACATTGCCGTGTGCCGCGGGATGACCACCGAGTTGAAAACCCTTCTTCATCACTGTCTTTCTGCGCGCACCACGCTCGAAACACTTCCCTTTTGGTAAAGAAACTCGTGCTGGTGCAACCATTGGACAGAAAGTCTTGCAGAAGTCCCAAATGGCGTCCGCAAGTGGCCCACCCTGCCGCACAACATCGTCTCCCATACTGATCTTTTACGTGAAGAAAGGCAGACGATTAGAGGCCATATGGGTAAGGCAGAGTCGCTGATTTGACTATGCCGAACAGAGCGCGGCAGGGCTGGAGACAAGGGCCGTTGGAGGGTGGTACACATGTTCGGTCGCTTTAACTGCGGAATTTCCAGCTGCAATTTTCTCGTTCCTCGGGGGGACTAAGAGCAGGTCGAGGGCCCAGAGCTGAGCGAAGGAAAGGGCCGAGCGAATGTGGCGTACACTTTCGGCCTCCTTAACTGCGGACTGGGCAGCTGATATTTCCTCGGGGGATACGCGTAGCAGGCCAAGCACCGTGCGCTAAAAGATTAGTAAGGAAGAAAAGGGTGACAGCGACGGAGAAAAGGTAGACTCACTCGGAGGAAGAGTAATTAACATGGAAGGGGGCAGGGACGGCGGAAAAGTAGACCCACTCGTGTGAAGGCTGGCGTCAAATTCGGTTCCGTTATCGCAAGGGTTCAGAGGCGGGACAAATTCGTGGAAGCGCTTCAGACAAAATCGAGCACATGAAGTCAGGGAGGTCAAGGGAGAGGAGAAGGAGGCAAAGACCGAGGAGGAGGGGTCGTGCGAAAGTTGCGCGGTTAAAGTAGGCTGATGTAGCGAGGGAGAAGGAGAATGAGAACATTCCGAAAGTCACTGTAGAACGGGGTGCGAAAGAGGTGGAAGTGGCGGCGGAGGAGGCAGAGGGCGCCGCGAAGGAGGCGTCGAAACGCACCGATGGCGCGTATGGTGACTTGGAAGCAGTGAAAAAGGAGGCGACGGGAAGTGACGAAGCGCTTCGCTGGTGCTGCTGCTGAGCGGGTGCTGATGCTGAGCGGTTGCGATATATTTGCGGTAGATATCAGGCTCGCTGCTAGTCGATGATTTCAGTCCTGGTTTGCGCTATTGGTAGTATGTGGCAGGAAAATCACGTGGCGGGAGGTGCGAGTGGGTTGGGAACTTTGCGGGGCACTGTCAGGGTCAGCTTTGATGCAGGCGGCTTGGGCGGATGGGGAAAGTTGCCACGCTGTTAGAAGCTACTGACCGGATCGGGACTGTCTGTAGAGGGCTGGATGCGGTTAACTTTCGTCACTGGGAGAGAGTTTCGGCTACTGCAAGCGTAATAGCTAGGCGGACGAGCGGTTGCGCTCGATGGGATCGGGAGACGAGGCCATGCCACGCTGGAATCATGGAATAGTTGCATTTCTGAACAAAAAAAGGGGCTGACCGTTCGTCAGGCAGGTTGACAGCGACGATGAATGGAGGAGGTGGGTAGCTCCGTGCAAAAAGCACGAGTTGATTTTGAGTTATAATTCCACGTCAGAGTATGAGCGCGTGTGGAAAACACCAAAATTTGAGACATACTCAAAGTACAGAAAACAAAATCGTCGTAGCGGCCGCTACAATGATTTTGTGAACTGTACTGTACTCTGAAAATCGAGAAAAAAAAGTTGCCAGGCGGACCCTCCGCCTGGCGAGTTGGTTTTTTTCGATTTTCAGAGTGCAGTAAACAAAATCACTGTAGTAAGGACTGCACGGAAATTTTAAATAGGAACCGCTTTTCAGAGTACAGTAAAGAAAACACTAGTTACCTAAAGTTAGAAAATAATAAGTCATTTCCGCCGAATTGGGATAGGAATAGTGCCGATCATTATCATGCACAGAGCTCACTTCAGTTATTTTTCTTCGCTTTAAGAATCCTTCAAGCACTAGATATTTCAAGTACACAAGCTGTAGGTCAAAAATCGTTGCGCATCTAAGTCACAACAATAAATGCTAAAACGTAGTGCGGAGAGAAGGACCTCTGAACTCAAAACGCAATGCTCGTAAAGTTGAAAATTGATTTGCACGTTTAAACTTTGCGCTCAATTCGACACTCAGATTACATCGGCTTGCTTCTCAAACCCTCAAT
Source organism: Devaleraea mollis (assembly GCA_032361265.1). Lineage (NCBI taxonomy): Eukaryota > Rhodophyta > Florideophyceae > Palmariales > Palmariaceae > Devaleraea > Devaleraea mollis. Next base: position 2,432 of record JAULCF010043339.1, on the reverse strand, counting down.
GGCATAGATAATCAAGAGGTAAAGGGTTATACTGCGGCGCGCCGCTTCAATATAAGACTGCGAGGTCTTCTCTGCTTCGTTAAAACCCAGCAGTTCGTCCCTAAGACGGAATTCGCGTGTGAATGCTTTTTTCTTCTTCGCCGAGGCTAGACGCAGTTTGAAAAGATGCGTAAGCTCTTTTTGCAAGTTGTTCCTCTGGAATTCGACTGACCGATAACCGCCCATTCCGCCGAACTATGGGGACGCTTTGAACTTAGTTAATGACGTCATACCGATTACGACAGAATTAGAGCGTCTTTTTCGCGGACTGCTAATGCAACGTTTGCTTGTTGCGGAAGCGGCACTTGTCAGAACTTCAAGCTTCCGCAATTTAGGCTTCCTGGCAGAATATTTCCGCCCATCATGGCCAATGACATAGACAGCAGAGCGTACTCCCGTGGAGTCCAATTTGTGAAGTGTATGGAGGTCCTCACGTGCTGCAATGTTAACCTCCGCTTCAGGTTCTGTGGTACCGCGCGGGTTTTTTTCGAGGACGTTTGGAGGCTACGCATTGTTGTGCATTTCCGGGGGATCGCAGGTGTAGGAGAATGACGCGCTGGAGATTTCAGCGGCTGATACATTTGCATAAGTTTTTGCGCTGTTGTAGAATTAGACATGTTGAACACGCAGCTGGCAAGACAAAAAGTGGGGTAATAGAAATTGGCCGTAATTACCGATGCTGTCCTCGAAATTTTGGTTGTATAAATGAAAGTGGGCTCTGTAAGTCAAGTCGCCACATTCTGAGAATCTGATGTCCCCGCTCCCAATTAACGCGCATTTTCTACTGCTTGAAGGCTTTGACGCGCTTCGATAAAGTTTCTTTTTCGACGTGGCATGGCCCGAATCAAACTGCGTTGCCTTGCACTCTGCAAGGGCCACTGCTCTCAGAGGTAGTGCGTCCCACGTCGCTGACCTAACAAACGGACATGTAGGGGAGGCATTATAGATCCAATTCTAGCTGATCAGCAAGGATTTATAGCGGTTGCATCTAACCGCGGGTTCCCGTGGGAGTTCTCGCGGATAAATAGAAGACAAGCTCTTATTCGGCCTCCCACACGTTTGGCTCGCTTGGAGATACTTAAAGGTATTTGGCGGGAAGATATTCACACCAAATTGAAGTTTCTGAGGGCTTTGTTTCAGCCCGTGATTTGTCCCGTATTATAGCCTTATTCCGGGACACGGAAGTAAGCTCAGGCCTACGCCTTTTCGTGAAGCTGCAAAATCTACCAAATCTACCAAAATTCTGTTCGCTCAGTTGGGCCACATAAATTGATGTACTTTCCGGTTAGTAGTAGCTTTCCCCGAAGGCTCAACAGAAGAGCCCCTCTTCCACTCGAACGCCGGTCTGTAACTGGATCGAGGCGCAGATCCGCAATAGACCACCGATGAGAGAAAGGGAAAGGAGCTTGGAAATTTCTTGCTGTCGCTCTTCCAAAAATAATGATAAATTTTCTATAAAGTACAGAAATGATCATTACTTATTTTTTACGTACTTACCCCACTCTTTTTAGCCGGGTAACGGAGAAGTTGCATAGTATTACAGACATTTGCCAATTTCTCTCAGCCCGACCGGGGCACTTAACTGGACATAATTACCAGCAAGTACTACCAAGCCTGGAAGGCCTTGAACAAGTGCCCGGGCAGAGGGCCCTGGTGCTCGAATGTAGGAGGGCCGGCCCTCTTACATTCGAGCACCAAGCCAAAACAGTGCTGTGGCGCAGATCTGCAATGGATAACCGATGAGAGTGAGGGCGTTGCGCAAGAAAAGTTGCGGCAGCTACTATTCTACAAGTAATGACGAATTTCATGTGATGTACAGAAATGATCTTCACTTAATAAAATTAATTAGTTACTCCGTTCTCCGAATTCAGAGAAAGGAGTAAGTACATAATGGTACTACGTCACCTTGGCAAGTCCGAAAAAGGTGCTCTCAAAAGCGCCGCTGACTTTAATGGCGAGGAAGAGACTCTCCGCGAGGCTACCGAGGAGTCTGCCAAGAAGTTTCGAGGGGTAAAGCGCTTGTATACAAGCGCTTTAAACGGTCTCACTTACATGTATATATATAAGAAATATACATATTATATATTTATGTATATATATGTCTAGGTTGTTATATATATATGATTATATACATATTTCTAAGTTGTTATATATATGTGAGGCTGCGCGTTACTCCAAAGACGCGATTTTTTCGCAGCATGCTGATATGCACAATGCGTCGGAGGCTACGTGGGCTAAGATAAAGGATGCGAATGATCCATTGCTACTGATGCAGGAGGCTACGCAGCCTCCTGCACCGCTATGGAAGAGGGGCTTGAGTCTGCTAGGGTTTCTTTGGAGAAGTAAATCGGCAAGCATTTTGAGGCGAGTACAGAGATCAGAATAGCGCTTGG
>JAULCF010042229.1:0-12755 GCA_032361265.1 Devaleraea mollis | reverse complement strand
TTACGTAGAGGGTGTTGGTTGTTTGTCGTGGCAATCGGCTCCTCGGTTGCAGAGGGGTCGATCTTTGAGAACAGCCAGGAAGGCAGCTGCGTCCGTCGCTAGGCTAGGCACTCTCTTTCACACTTAAAATCAGGGTGACGTCGTCAAACTAGGATGCATTAAGCAAACATGCTTCATACCAAGGGGCTAGCTGCACCGCAGAAACTAACTACGCAAGCCGCTCCAAGGGGGGCGCAGTACCCGCTCGATCCCACACCATGATCAAGTGGGACAAGTACGTCACGACGCCTCGAAATTCGGGAGGCGGCCGGACGTCTAGCAGCAGGGGACCCTGCCCACGCTTGAAAGCCATGTAAAGGCTCAAGCGCGCCCAGCACACCAACACGGTTTGAGCTGGGTCTGCACGGAGGCACACACCCTGCTGGCTTGGTCCAGTTTAGGAACCAACCGTCACGGTACAGATATTGGCGCGCCCAGCGCCAAAGTCTGGACCGCCACGCACGGTGCGTGCAACCTTCTTTCCAGAAACCCGCCAGTCCTAAAAGAAACATTTATAAAAAACTGTCTATTTTTAAATTTGCTGGTTAATTTAAGTAAATGATTAAAATCATTTACTTAATTTAGCCAGTAAATGTTTAGGCGGTTTTAGTATATTTATAAGTATTTGCATCCCTGGCCTAATTGTACCGGCGCGAATGATATGTCCTAAACGTGATGAGCGTCGTGCAGAGTAGGCACGCGCTCATAAAGGGGGAGAAAGAGAGTGTAAGTTTAGCGCTAAGTAACGCAAGGGAGTTGGTGCGCCCAGGAGGAAGATGCGTCAGTGTTGACGTCGGTAGTCGTCTCTTCTTGCGGCCCAAGGTGAGTACAGAATGTATTGCGCCGCATAGTTAAAACCGGATAATATTTTACGTAATTCAAAAAAAGAAACAGCGGTTTTTAACTTTTTATTTCAACTCTGTGGCAGATTGCCACCCTCTGAAACATCTATTTCGCGGGTTTTGAGTAAACACTTTTTGTAGGCAGTGCCTTTGCTAACAGTCTTACCTTCAGCACTCTAACGCGGGCCTTGCCGACTCCATCCACGTCGATGGATCCTCCGACTCCTCGCGCGTATACACGAGGCGCTGCGCAGCCACCATCTAGTACCACAATGAGGCATGGCCTTCCCGCCGTCGCGTCACAAGACGTGTGCGGTGCTTCCACCGCAGCGCTACGCGGTGCGTCTACTGCAGCTCTGCGGTGAAATCTCTTACACCGCAGCGCTGCTGTGGACGCACACCTCAGCGCTACGCGGCGCGTCTGCCGCAGCGCTTCACGACGCATCATCGAAGCTCCGGGCGAGACGCCCAACATCGCAAGCGGTTGGGCCGATTGTGGTGTGTAAACTGTCATTTTATGTGGCGCCGCGCCGCGCCCAAGGCCACAGAGTGCCCACGGACGCGAATTGTCTATCGCCGCAGAACGCCCCGGGCATTGCGGAGTGGCGGCGCGCGCTCTGCGGCCGGCGGACTCAGAGCCTCTGCGGCCGCCGGCGGGAGCTCAGCGGCCGCCGCCACACCAAGTGGTGCTCATCTAGCAATTCCGTATGGCGAGCCTTGGTCACGCCGCAGGTTGCTACCAAGCAACCAATTAAAAGCGGCATGCGGTGGGAACCGCGGAGTGAGCGATATAAATGGCCCCGGCGGTGAGCTGAGCTGAGTCTGGGCGCTGTGGCGCCAAATTTTATCACAAAGCCTGCGCCTCAGCTCAGCTCGCCGCTTCCGCCCTCGCTTTTTCGCACGCGGCAGGTCATTGGGTAATGTGGTGAGGACGAGGTCGAAATGGACGTGCGCATTAGCTGAGGATGTGTGGTTGGACGCCCTGGCGTTTTAATATTCATCATTTTTGCACGTGAATGTCTTATGAGGAATTTATATATATTTGGCACCACGCTGCTCCGAAACGCCGGCCTTGAGTCGTTTGCGCCCTATCAAGCTAGGGCACGCATGATTTATCGAGCGATATCATCATCACTGTTTCATGAAAATCCTATCAGCATCATGTCTTGCAACTACTTACGTAACGGCATCCAGCCATGGTCAGATTTGCAAGACCTTCTGACATTTACTTTCGATAGTCACTTGTGGGTGTCAGTCATACTGCAAAGTCCACGACTAAACCCGTGGCATTGAATATGTTGGTCCAGCAGAAGGAACTTAACATAAATGTAAGCTGTTCGGTTACTCGATAGAGGAAGTAAGTTGCTCGGAAGCAAAAGTTTCCAAACTTTTCCAAACTTTTTTCAAAATGGTTTTTTTCACCCCAGATTACCCTTAAATCGTCGTAACTCGACGAGACCATTCCAAAACGGTGCTGCAATACAAATATGGACCAAAATTGACAAAAGTTACAGTATCATACAGCCCCGACGACCGCGGGCCAAATCCACTTATGCGGCGAAGCATTGAAAAACACTTACAGTGGGATTCTCAGGCAAGTTTTGTCGAAAAGCCTCGACTTTTAAATCATTCGAAAGGTTTTGATATTGGCTAGCTAGAACCTCCACTACTTTATAGCGTTTTTAATATTGCCAAGAAAAGTCCGGTTTAAACTATGCGGCGCCACGTGTACTCACCCGAGTTTATTGTTTGGCGGTCGAACACGGCGCTCATAACACTATCTATGACTAAGTTATGGGACCGCCTAAAACTCGGTCGTTTTGCGCAATCACAGCAGATGAAGCATCGCACGTGAGGTGATGTGGAAGTATTGTCATTGATGACAGCACTGTAATCAAAACTCTTGTGCGTGATAACACGTTACCTGTTCATCAGTTCCTCCAGATAGCTAAGCTTAGTGAGGCGCAAGTATGACGCTAGCGACACTTTGAGGTTAGTGTTAGCAGCACTAGTCAAATATCTCAGGGTTAAGTCCATTTTGCAGTTCTTTGACAAGCTTGCTCAAACACTGTGGCACAAACTCTGCGGTTTGTAGGTATGGGCTGACATGTTGCCGTTCATCAACTTTGTTGTTGATGAGACCCCTGGTGTCCTAGCGGGGTATCACTCCCGCTAGACATGTTGCTGCGTTTTACGCTTGTCACACTAACAGTTTAGGTGTGCAAGGCAGTAAACATCTCCACTTTGTTGTTTAAGACACTTTCGCCAACAATCTACTAACCTGCCATAGGGTTAGCATTTGCTGGCCCGCGTTTTTGAAACTCATTCTAGATTTTTGGGCAATCATAACCCGAATATACTTGCATATTCGGGCACTTGCTTGCCTTTTAGGAAGTATTAAAGTGCTTTAGCATATCGTAGCGACAAAGTTGAGCTACTACATAATAAATTATGCACGGTGTTCGCCAGCCTTCTTGAAAAGGGTTTGGACTTGCTTAAGGGCGGCGGTGGTCATGGAATCTTTTTCGGTGGAGTTAAACTATAAGGCGCTGGAACGATACGTCCGTGGCGAAGAAGTAAAGTCACCCAGTCAAGCATCCTACCCCGGGAAGCCGACCCACCTGACCAACACGTCAAATCTTCGACGAAATGACCGTCGCATCTCTTCCTAAAACGCAACTGTAACGATCTGTCCCTGTGTCCTTCCGGACTGCAGGGTCGCATAATTTCCAAATCTAAGTTGATTTAAGTCGCTGTTTTGGGTACATACATCTTTTCATATCGAAGCAGACATCCATGAGATGCTGTCGTCGGTAAGAAAGATCGCCTCGACCGGTAACATAGCGTTTTGAGCTTCTTTGATTTTGCCCAAAATCGCGTCTTTGTGAAACGTCTGGGAGTCTACGTCCGGAATCGGCACGCAGAGTCGGCGCACTTTTGAAGTACCGCCCAAACGCGTCATAAGATCTGGGAAGTAGTTCAACTTCCCATGCACATGGCTCGCTACATACTCAAATTGAGCGAGTATGAGTGCCCAGCGCTGTATCTTAGACACCAAACACGCAGGCATATTTTGATGACTCTTCAAATGGTCGAAGATAAAGATGAGATTTCGGTGATCCGTGTAGATGCTCGTCTCGGCACATGCGGTGTAGTAGTCCGTCTTTTCCATGGAGTAGAGCATGGCGAAGGCCTCCTTCTCACAGATCTACCACCTTGACACGAGGCCTGTGAAGGCGCTGCTGACACCGGCTAGTGGTTCGTGGAGTTGCTCTGCTTGAGGCTTAGCCAAATCCTCCTGTAGGAGTTTTGTCAGAACACCGGACCAGTAAAGTTCTAATGCGTCGGTGTTCATGCACAGTCTCTTTTCAGGATCCAAGTGGCTGAGCGTGACTCGCTCTGCGATGAGCTTGGTTGAGATCCTCAAAGAGTTTATGAATCGCTGGGGTCCATATGTCAGACCCCAGCTTCACTTTCTTTAGCGCATTATTTTTAGAACCGTGCCTTTTTTTAGGGTCAACAGCAGGGTTTGCAACGGACCAAATTTGTTGTTGTACTCTGGGATGCCCTTGCGCATCCAATTTATCGCGCAGATAAATTGCTGCAGGTCTTCGGCCGTATTAGGCCGATGCATGAAGAGTAAACCGTCAATACGTCGGAGATCGAGCGTGATACCTGCCGCCGTAACGATTCGGCCGCCCAATTTGCCTTTTGTGTTACGATAGAGAATTTACTCGGGCTTAGGGTGAACTTTTTATCTCGGCACAGCCCAAGGAAGTTTTTCATTTATTCCCTGTGCTCGGCGAAAAAAGTAGCGTGGAGGAGCCAATCATCAAGCCAAATGAGAATATTTTTGAAAAATGTTCTTAAATACTTCCGTGGCTCCCACTGCAATAGAATGCCAGGGTTTTTTGGCGTTGCATGGAGCGGCGGAGCGGCTCATACAGGGTATGAGAGTCGGCTCCTCTGAAGGTGTTGTTGTGCCTATCCTCTGGTTGTGCGAAGGACTGCGCCTTCTGCACATAGAGGAGCGTATTTTCCATATTAGGCGGTCCACTGTCATGCGATACATGGCCTGTGAAGCCTTAGGGACGAGTAATGGGGCGGTTACCCATTCGGAGCTGCAAATGGGGCGGATTAGGTTTTTACCTTCAAATCCTGAGCACGCATCCGACAAAAAGGCTTTTTTGTGGCGGATATCGGCGCGCCCTGCTTTGCACTGGCTTCACTCCTTCCTTGAGAGGACTGCGAATTAGTCTATGTTGCAGGAAAGTCTACCAGATAGCTTCAAAGAAAAAGACTGAACGGTAGGCATGTTTAAGGTGATCTACCTGTTCCTCAGCGTTCATACGGATCTGCTTCCGATAGAAAGCGTAAGGCCTATGGCTTTTGATTGCATCATAAGCCCGATCTTTCATAGCATAAATTAGAGCCTCTTCCTCCTTAGGGTCTACTTTATCTATAGTTAGGCAAGAGGCTTCTTCATGTAATGTGCCTGCGTCATCAAGAGGCGCGCGCGGATCCAACTGGATTGGGACGTAATCTCCGGCCCAATTCGCAGAATGAATCCGCCGCACACTTGATACGCCCTGAACTCCATCTTTGAGATCGAAATTCAGGCCATCGAGTTTTTCCTTATGTTCATCCATATGCGAGCTGATATTAAAACCAACTCCATCTGTGAACGGCAGGCCGAGAATAATTTGGTCAGCTTTCTCAAGGAGATAAGCTGGTTGTTCTTAAACTCGACCGGGCCTTCAGCTGTAGTTAGCCGCAAGGCAGATAGTGTGACTATCTCCTTGGCTGTATTAGTTGCCGTACCGAACGCACCTTTCATTGTGGAGGGAGTCTTTGCATCTTTAACTGTGTAAGATATGCCGACTTTTTCAAACACTTTGACGTGTTTGCGGCCAAGCAGATTTTACGACCGAGCCTGTATCAATAATACAGGATGCATAAGCGCCGTAAATCAGTTGCTTATATGAAGCTTGGCTTGCATCTGCTTTCTCTTTCGACTGCTTTTTCATTTTGAAAACCTCTTACAATAACTTTGTCTTCGTCGTTGGTGACAAAGGTTTTAAGCTTTTTGCTACGCACTCCCTCTTTACGAGTACTTGGGTAGGGACGCTTGCGTACTCGTGCCACGATCCTCGCGGGGAATGCGTGCGCCGAGTCCTCCTCAAGATCCATTGGATTATCGACTTCTTTGTTGAAGTCGACCGAACTGTGTCGTTTGTACTCCAAGTCCATGAACTCTTTACGAGGGCCATCAAAATTGGGCGTAATTTGCCCGTAATCCAAGTCCATGGACTCTTTACGAGCTCCATCGAACTTGGGAACGACTACATTACCGTTGCAAGTAGAGTAGTAGGAAGCAGAGCCGGAGGACTCTGTATCTTTACGAGACTGTTTCCCATGGTTGTCCCACTTCTTTTGCTGGGCGCGCTCCTCCGCCTCGGTCAATTAGCCCCAAATTTTAGCGAACTCGTCGCCGTACGGGGCGTTCGGACATTCTCAGAAAAATGGTACTGCCGAGTGCATGTGTCTTTTCGGATACACAGGGGTGGCTCCTGTGAATCTAGTCCTTGGCGGCGGTGGAATTCGTACTGGGACCTGGAATCGTGCGGGTATAGGCCCACCATCTCGAGCACGGAGTCGCGGCGCCAGTCAGCAATCTTTTAAAGGACTCTACGCCTCGGACGTTCCTCGCCTGTTATCCTGCGCACACGGGTGCCTCCTTGAGAGGATCATCGGCCGCGGTTAGCTCCTCGTCCTCCTCGGCCATCATTTGCGCTCAGGCCTCTGCCTGCGCCACGTCCGCGTCCAGCGTCTGGGTACTGAGGGAGAGTCTGGCCGTTCTTCCACGCAGGCGTAGGCATGCCGCGTCCTCGCCCTCCTCTAGCTGGTGGCTCAACTTGCTGGCGTCCGCCGCGGCATCCTCCTCTTTTTTGAGGGTAGGACTTACCGCGGCCGCGACCATGTTCTTGAAAAGTGACATGGCCACGTCCTCGTGGCTGGTGATGGCTAGCGAGGCCGCCGGCGCTGCCATCAACAACCTGGTCGGTGGACTCGTTCGGCTTGCCCTTGTCGTCCATATCATCACCTCTTCGCGCAGGAAATCACACCACTTCTAGAAGTCTTCTTTCATCGGTAGCTCATCGGCTATGCCTTTGAGTAGACGTTCACGCAGGACGATTTTCTTGACTACCTCTTTGTTGAGATAGTCGATAAGGTCCGAATTCCCGCCGCTCTGTAATAGTTGGTCGGCGAATTCGGCCCTGTCACGGAACGCTAGGTGCGTAGCCGTGACGAGCTTGTCCGCCGTGTTGCGGCAGGTGGCTCGTTATTTCCAGACAAGCTTGTTCTCTCACAGGAAATTAGAGGGGCGCTTCGGCTCCTTCTTCTCACACCGGGATAGGTACATCCTGAACAACTCTTCATCATTAATCTCCACGTAGGTCCACTTCTCACCGGAAGCTTTCTTGTAGCAACCGCTCAACAAGTAGGACTTCAACCACGTTGTATACATAGTGGTCTTGAATGTGGGCGGCTTCGGCAGCTGTTCCTCCAATAATCCCTGGTGTTGGACGCGAAGTTAGGCCTTGTACTTGTGTACCGGGCGCAACGAGTCATCACAGTCGGTGAGACCGGGGGTCTTTGGTGCATCGGCAGCTGTCGTACTGACGAGCATCTCCTTCTGGAAATTTAAAGGGGGAGGTGAGTATACTCACCTATAGGTGCCTCCGTCTCATTATGGACGGTCGGCGCCGCCGTCTCATTGTGGACGATCGGCGTGGTCGCCACTGCGGGCTGGGCGAGCAGATGTTCGTAACCTTTCGGCGAGTTTCCCTCAACTGCCCAAAGGCCTTAGGCTTCTCGCTCTGTGTCGTCAAGATTTCCTTGCATAAACTTAAAGGACTGCTTTTCCGGCCACGCTCTTTCTCCTTCTCTGTGATAGAGGCAGGCAGCGTAGGCGCGGGGGATACAATTGGTGGGAGTGGGGTCATCGGTCGGGGCGGGCACGGGGGGTTCATCGGTCAAAACACAATTGGTCGATTCGCGACGCAGCTTCTCGCGCAGCTCTTTGTTGAGCTGCGCGTCGTAGGCATTCTGGAACATGTCCAATCACGCCGCGATGGAAAAAAAGGGTGCTATGGGGACGCGACCTGGACTCCAGCTCGCGTCTCCATAGCACCCTTTTTTCCATCGCGGCGTTGTTTCTCACGCAGATTTTTTTTGAGCTGCGCAGTGGCGTTCAGGTCGGCCTTTCACTTCGCGACTGATTCAAATACAGCGATGGGCTGCTGCGGAAGTGCCTCCCTTTGTGGGCTGCCTAACTCTGGTGGGACTGTCGGGCCTTGACCGCAGGGGTCGCAACTCTTTGTTGAGACTGCGTACGGTCGTCTGGGTAGCGGCCTCGGGTGACGTAGACGGCAGGGTTTCTATAGTAAAATCTGTAACATTCAGCTTACAGTAGACTAATTGCCGTTCATTACAACGGAACACTAATTAGAAAAGACTCGTTTAGTTTTAATTCAAGAGAGTAAGTCAGGCCTATATAAGGACTTGAGAATTACCATTCAATATGAACAAACCATCGATCATCTACCTATTAGGTTATGAGCCGCAGAGCGCAATTTCAGCGCTCTTTGTAGACAAGATCTGCAAGGCCGAATCAAACGCCAGTGGTACATGGTACTAACGCGAAACGGAACAGAAACGTTTGTCGCAAGCTCAGCTATGTATTTGTCATCGCCAGAATCAGCAAATGGCCCGACTATCATGGAAAAGGTCAAAACGAACGAGAGTGCAAGACTAACCAATGAAATGTGGTTCAACAAATTCTCCGACGGTCCGACAATGAATGTCATCATGTAAAACTTCGACGCTTGGAATGTATACCTACTTGTCTCAACCTCGGAGGTCAATACAGAGAAAGAATGCACATACATGCTAACGGAGGACCCTAAAGACGATCCCATAAGAATGAATCAAGCCAAAAGCATTCAGATGTTCTTCAATAAGACAATATGTGATAGTCTTAAGAATGTGGTACTAGAATACAGTGCTAGAGATACTTACGAAATACTGTTTTTGCTGAAACCTGATAGCAGTGTCAAAAGGTTGGCAATCCTAAAGAAAGTCCAGGATATTGACTCATCTGATATTGAGGCATATGTCATTGCTATGCAAAACATTCAGAAGGATCTCAAAGACATAGATTTTAAGGCAGAGCACTATGAAACTAGGCCACCTGCGCATATGAATCGGCTTCTTGAGAATCTCAGTGAAGAGCAGGCTAAAGAAATCCACTTCTATCGCATGGAGAAATGGGAAGTTCCAAGTGAGATGACAAAGCTTGATGTATTTAAGATGGGCCTCATCCTAATCAAGAATTTCTTAGAGGAATCTAAGCCAACAGACACTGTCAACGTCATCAAAAACAAGTATGGAAGCTCCAATAATGGCAGCAAGTCCTCATTCGGAGCCTGCAAAGAAGATCATTCTGCTTGGGTTCCAGCACATAGCTATGAGTATTGCGACAAGAACCTTAACGAAACGGATCCTAAGGGAAGGGACGAACGCATCGCCAAGCGTAAGGCGAGACAAGAGAAAAGGGCAGTTGGAAACAACTCTGGGAGTAGTGAATTCGCTAAACTCAAGGCCAAAGTCTCAGCACAGAAAATACTGTTGGCGATAAACGAGGCCAAGACCAAGAAAATAGAGACGGAAGCAGCATCAAAAATCATTTTTGATGACGACGAAGACCTAAATCTACAAGCAGCCGCACTCCAAAGTTTCCTACTTTCCCTATGGGATAACTCTGTAAAGGAAAGTGCCATGGGTGCTGATGAGGTTGACTGCTATACAAGTACAAAAGGTATCATAGATTCAGGAGCCAGTGCTACCTTCGTCACATCTACTGACAAGATTAGTAATGCCTCCGTGCACAAAAGTCAACTACGCACGGCAAATGGTCAGAAGTGCTACACTTCTCATCTTGGAAAAACTGCACTGCCAATATGCAGTAAAGCATTGCACTTACCTGCGTTAGTTGCTCCAACTTTTGGTAAATATTTGATCTCCGTTTCTCAGCTTACAAATAAGGGCAACAAAGTACTATTCACAAAAGAGGCGTGTTTATTACTTGATCCCTCAGCAAGCATTGAGCAAGGAAACATCATCGGGACTAAGGGCAAAGACAAGCTATACAGACTGAAAGCTAAACTAACTATTCCTTAGGGACATCAAGTTTGGAATGCGAAAGTTGACTCACAAAAAACGAAATCAAAGCAACCATGGAAGATAGTGCAAAAGAAAAACAGCCCAAGGGTAGCTCCGAGATAAGTAACAAACAGGGCCGTGACGTGCTCAACCATTCCAATGTCAAAATAGTAGCATAGTTTCGAGCAGAATATCCTGATGCAATGCAGCACATGGAGAAGCTTAGCATAGCACACGAGCACAAAATCTGCCTTCCTTGCACCCAAGGCAAGGCAACACGAGCGCCTTTCACACAATAGCACCACAACAGATACGCATTATTATATGCAGTGTCCTCAGACACAACAGGCCCGATTGAACCAGCAGACAAAGACGGCAAAAACTGTCCAGATCTTAGTGGACGCATGCTCGGGTTGGACTGACGTGCAAATAATGGCGAATAAGAGCGACTCTGCTAATGCAATCATGAGGTCTCTCGCAAAGATTCAAATAATATGTCAGATGACATAAAAGAGACCACATACCGATGGAGCGAAGGAACAAGATTCGAAAAAGCTTCGAAAATTCTTGGATGGCAATGGAACAAGCACCAGCCACACAGCACCAAAGGCCTCACAATCGAACGCCTTCGCTGAACGTCGCTTTCGTAAACTGATGGCCTCAGCTAGAACGGCAATGGCTGCAGCGCCACACATGCCCAAATTATTCTGGTATCATGCTGTGTTGGACGCAGCTGACAAAGGCAACTACCTTGCTGCAGCAAAGAAAGGTAAACTGCATCCAAGTCCTCATGTACACATTAAGAAACTCTGCCCTGCATACAATATTCTAAGTCCAGCAGCATTTTTGCCTTGGAGAAAAATAGGAAGGGCAGTCAGTGCTGAGAAATTCAAAAAGAAGTTACAGGATAGAGCAAAAAAAGCATGTTACTTACGAAAGATTGGCTCTGGTAAATATCATATCTGGCTGCCAGAGTCAAACAAAATAACTACTGTTCGAAAAGTGGACTTCATCTTGCAGCACCGCAAAGAAAATAAGCCTGTAGGACGATGCAACGACGACGATCAGCACAAGACTCTGCAAAGTGGTGAAGAGAAAGAAGATTCAGCTGACAAAAAAGATCGACAACAATGTAGATAGACAGCGCAAAGTAACATTTGGTCCAGACACAGTCATTCAAGATGGTGTAGACATCTCGGCAAACAAAGACGGTCAGGCAAAGGCAGCTCAGGACAAAGGAGCACCAGTCAAATGCTTGAAATTTGTAAGCATGAGGAGACGCCAACACAATCCAGTGATGGTAAGAGCGGTAGCACGAAAGAGAAAGGAACTGCTCACAGACATGAATGGCAAAAACGTGTTCGCACTTGCGGCACGCGAGATGAAACTTGAGCGCTATGACGATAAAAAAGTTCCGTGCTCAGACGGCGGGGAATAGCGTTGGAATTTTAGAAACAAAGAAAGCCTCTCATCAAACGAGCACGCAAAAAAATAGAATGCCTGCAAAACGAAAGAAAGACTGCGAATGAAAAGAGAACAGTACAACAAACGCAAAAGCACCGAGATCCATGAGTGAAGCAAGTTCGAGACCAGATTTCAAAGAGAGGGCAAAGGCACACGATGCTGAGTTGCACAGACACGATACCGAACTACGAACCTGGGTGTACGAGGAGTCGCTTCCGTCAGATAAGCCTATTCCTTTCACTATGACCTACAAGGCAAAGACAAATCATTTCAGTGAGATCGAAAATTACAAGGCTAGGTGTGCCATAAGAGGGGACTTGATGAAGCCCGGTAAACAATTTGATCAAACTCGCACAGAATCACATATGCCTTCGCAGGCTGCCAGGCGACTTTTGTTGGCAGCAGCCGCGTCAGAAGGACACGTAATACAAAGTTATGACATTCCTGGGGCCTATAAGAGAACCCCTAATGATCCAAACATTCGTGTCACTATGACACAACCAGCGAGAGCAGATGGCACTTTCAGAGAACCTGGAAAAATCTGTGTCATGAGAAGAGCTATGAAAGGAGATCCAGCAGCCAATCAGCTGTGGGACACATGGCGCGATTTTTGGCAAAAATCATGGGGTTGGAACAAGGTCATGGCTGAACCCTCGATGTATTGGATCGACACTGACAGTGGAATTGCACGAATGGAGGCCAACAGTGACGATTTTCTCGTAACCGCCAAAAACCTGGAAAAATTGGAAAAATTGGCAAAACCGATGAAGGATGCGTGGCAAATCACAGTAACTACTCTGTCTCAAATGAGGCAATCGAAAAATTCAATGGTAAAACAGAAAGTGGACCGCCACACAGCTTTCAGCATGTTGGTTTGAAGATCACGAAGTTGGCAAGTAACGGCTTACACTTGTCGAATCCAAAGATTATTACGAATTTTCTGAAAGAAAACGGTTTGGACGGTGGAAATTCAACTAGCGTGCCATATGTCAAATCGGCTGATCTGTTGTAGATATCGTAATAGGCCGACAGTAGGACCCACCCCGCCTATCGCACCCCTGCTACTGGCCCGGCTAGATGAGTAAGTTAGTCTCATCTAGCCCGTCATCTGCCTTCGCCTCGGCAACTCTAGACTAGTAACTCCGGGTTAACCTCCATGGCGATGAATTAAACTTAAAGCTAACA
>JAULCF010038897.1:0-12783 GCA_032361265.1 Devaleraea mollis | reverse complement strand
AACAAGTAGGTGTTTCCTCCAGTTAAGCCAGGGATAATTTCACTCCCAGAAGGATTCAAAAAACTTGAGCAATAAGCAGCAGCCCCTAGACCACCACATCCTCCTAAAGCAAGGTCATATAATTCTGCATGTAATGCTCCTCCAGGAAGTGAAGAAATTAGATCAACAAGTAGTGTCGTTTCTCCAGCTGGCATGGTCAATTGATACCATACATCCCCTCCACTGTAGGTGCCACCACCGCAGATGGGGCCTTCACCAGAATCTGTAGCATCAACATTGCTACCTATAGTCGTTGGGCTGGTACAAGTTTCAATATCTACAGTTACTGTGATAGCGCTTGCGCAAAGGTCATTGGCTGGTTGTGCTAATACTACTTGCGAAGAAAAAAGCGCTAAAGCAAAGGGAAAAATAAATAATAGGCTTTTAAAAGTATAGGAGGTATGTGGAATATTTTTCATAATAGAATTGGTTTTCTGATAGTGAATATTTCTAAATGAAAGTTAGATTGAATGCCTTTAGAACACTAGTACATTTCCGCCAATCTGTAATACAATAGCGACACAAAATAATAGCTCGTAATAAAATGAATCAAGAGCAAATGAATACTAATACCCACTTGAACTATAACAGTAGCGACAATAATTGGGATTAATGGCAACATAATTTTTCCTCTTGGGTGCATTTTTCTTGCAGGAATCAATTGTTAAATGGGGATGTAAAAACTAAATTTTTTGGCTCAATGCTCTATTGCATTTTGAGCGTTAATTGGAAAATATATTATAACCCAATTTATTATAAACCAATTAACGTGTTTAGGATAAACAAAAAAATCCATTGCCTCATCTTTATCCAAGTCTCTAGGATTATTGAAGTCATGGAATCTAACAAGTCGATCTACGGCTATAGCATAAGGTTTAATCGTTACTTTTGATTTACTCTCAGTGGCCAAGCGGTTAATAATGGGTAATGGGATAGAAAATAGGTCTTGAATTTGTACTTTGGTAGTAGTCGTTAATTCTGCATTTTTGAATCTTATCGTGTTCAATCATTTGTGTGTAAATAATTAATGCTTGTCAAGATTTTTACCAACTTAGAAATGAGGTGATTGGTGTTGAAGTGAAGTGGGATGGTGGGATGAGGTGAGAAGGTTCACAGATAGGTGATTAGTTCAACACGAGAGATAATGATCATGTCTGCATCGTTCCACTCGAGAGACGACGTATCTCGATTTGTTATGTGCATGCTAAAAAAGGAAGAAAGAAATGAGCCTAGTTTAATAGAAGTAGCTAAAAATATTAACCTCAAAAAAAAAGAGTCTTTCAGGCATATTGTTTTTTATGCCACCCTCAATCTTTTTCCAGTAGCTATGTCTAATATAGTTAAACGAAAACCTTCCAAAAATTAACCTTATTTAAATCAAAATTTATGATTTCTCTGGTACGTAAATCTAACAAAAGCGAAATTATGTTGAGCGGACTAAAATCATTTGGCAATAAGCAAGCGTAATAAAAATCTATAGCTATATTTACAGGGTCCGATATTGCGCATTCAATTGAACTGAATAAATAGTAGAATGCAAAAACAAATACTTGAACTAAACACTATTAGAAACCGATTAATTCTAAACCATAAGTTATATAGGATGTATATACTTTTAAAACTCTAGTTAGAAATAATTTGAATGAATAAATTCCAGAATAGTGCGGGCTATATTATTAAAGAGCTCGCTAAATATATCCTGTGCATCATCTTAGTTCTATCTTCAAAGATGTTATATTCCCAATGCTACACCTGTCTCGAGGCAGAAATAGATGGTATTGAATGCACAGGCTGTGCACCTGATGGTTGGTCTTTACATAGTGAATCACCGGATATGATCAACTCTGATATGCCCTGGTTAGGTTGTGAATTAGATTCGGTTTTTGATGGTAACATTATGGCTTTAGCAGGTGTATTTCCTGCTGTGCATTTTGAAGGAAATTCAACTCTACTTACGGGACTTGTGCCTGGGGAAACTTATTTGATAGGATTCAAAACTTACACTTGTTCTACTTCGCCTAGCCAGTTGGTTTTTACTCTTGATGATGAAAATTATATCTTCTCAAATATTATCGACACAGGTTACGAAGAAATATTTATTTGTTTTACTGCAAGTAAATCTGAAGTTGAGCTGATCATTCAAGTAGAAGTAACAGAGTTGGGAATTGTTTGGTATTATGTTGACTCTCTGCCCTGTACTTATCTAGAATCACAAAACACTAATTGTAGTCCACCGCAAGTTACCCCAGAATTCCCTGATTTTTCTTTTTGTAATAGCGAAAGCCTTACTGTCATGCCTCTTGTTTCTGACAATGGATATACTGGTGTATGGGATGGACCCGATAATTTTTCTCAATTTCATAATGAGTATGTCACTCTATCGTTCAACATTGATCCTGGCCAGAACAACTGCCTGGACGTATTCACCTATGAGGTTTTTATCTACAGTGATGAACTACCTTCGTTTTCATTTCCATTAACTTATTGTAGTGGCGATCTTTCCGATTTCTTTTTTCCTCTAGAGTCTGATAATTCTATCGTAGGGAACTGGGACTTCAATCTTCTTACTCCTGCAGCAATCGGTGCAGGTACAGTGATGAATACCTTCTATCCAGACGCAGTACTTTATCCTTGTATAAATCCCGTGCTGGTAGAAATTGAAATACTTCCTGGAGAACTACTTTCGTTTGATATACCTAGAACATTTTGTTATAACGAGAACTACACCTTTCCCACTATATCAAATAACAATATAACTGGTCAATGGCTTTATCCTGAATTAGGTTTACTAGATACTATCGGAACCATCCAGAATTTCTTTACTGTAGATGCTGCATATTGTGACAGCTTCTATGTGCATACCTTTACTATTCTCCAAGCAATTGTAGATACTATTTCTTCTCCGCCGAGTATGTGTGGACTTGAAGATGGGCTTATACAGCTGAATAGCTTTGACAATCTGGAATATAGTATCGATGGAGGTGCTTCATGGCAACCTGATGGTCTCTTTGCTGATTTAAGTTTTGGAACACATCAAATTATTTATAGGTATGTTTCTTTTGATACCTGCATTGACACCTTGGAATTCTTTTTATCAGGCAAAGAATTGCCAACAATAGACTCTCTGAATATTGTGGATGATATTGATTGTACTAATACAATTGGCCAAGTTGAAATATATGAGAACTCACAATCATCTTTAGAATTTTCTTTAGACGGAGGACAAAACTGGACAGACAATAATTTATTTGAAAACTTAGAATCTGGCACCTATAATCTTCTAGTTAGATACCTTGCGGATACATCTTGTATAGACAGCGTTGCATTTGAAATAGCTGAGGTGACTATGCCTATTATTGAAAACATCGTAGTTGGTGATGTTAGCAACTGTAATTTACAGGATGGCTCTATAGAGATAGAAGCTAATGGCACTGATTTAGAATATAGTATAAATGGTGGCCTTACATGGTATAACAATCCAAGTTTTACGAACCTAAGTTCAGGTACCTATTTTATAGAAGTACAGTCGGTTATGGGTTTAAATTGCATTGACACAATTTTACAGATTATAGCCGGACCTGAAGCCTTGCCAGAAGTCAATCTGCAACTTACGCAACCATCTAATTGTGAAATTGAAGATGGTAGTATTAATATTGTAGCACCTATTACATCGCCTTTACTTGAGTTTAGTTTAGATGAAGGAGTGACTTGGCAAGATTCTACTTTATACGAACTTTTAGCCTCTGGAGATTACACTTTATTATATCGTTTTAGAGACAACGCTGCTTGTGATTCTCTAATATCCTTTTCATTAACTGCACCGTTATTGCCTATAATAGAAGATGTGATCATAGTCCAAGACACAAGTTGTATAAATAATACGGGAGCAATCGAAATTATAAGTCAAGATCAAAATTTAGAGTTCAGTATTAATGGAAATGTGGACTGGCAGGTTTCCAACCAATTTGAAAACTTAGATGAAGGGATATATAGTATCAGTATGCGAAACGCAGAATTTTTTAATTGTGTAACAACAACCCAAGTTGAGATTATATCTCCTGACCCTCTAGAATTTCTTCTTCAGACTTTTCCTGCAGATTGCATGGATTCAAATAGTGGTTCAGTGCAAATCATAGAAACGACAGGAGGAAATGGAGAATATAGTTATTCAATAGATGGGACCAATTATGTTGAGCAGAGTGGCTTTACCAATCTTTCACCATTGGAATATATGGCCTTTGTAATAGACGAAACAGATTGTACTGAAATAGAAGAATTTGTCATCGGAATAAAAGAAGACATTGGTATCATACTTCCGCAGGTTCTTATTGTCGAGGAAGGAGAAACTATTATTCTAAATCCATTAATCAATGAAACAAGTATAGATAGCTTTAGTTGGACAGGTGCTTATATAATAAACGAAGGTGAATTAGTGGCAGAAGTCATGCCAGCGCAAACCACCGAATATACCTTATCTGTTTACTACGGTGAAGATTGTTTAGAACTCAGAACAATAACTGTAGAGGTTATAAGTGAACAGAATATTTACATAGCTAACATTATTAATAGTTCTCCCAATAACGAAACGATTTATGTCCAAGGAGATGATAGTTTCACGGGGAGCTTGGATAATTTTACAATCTATGATAGATGGGGTAACCAAGTTTTTTCTAAAAGTGCTCTAAGAATAAATAATCCGTATGATGGATGGAATGGTTATGATTATGGAAGTGGTGTCTATATCTATGTACTAGAATATACCATCAACAATGAAACAAAGTTTAAAACGGGGAATTTCACTTTAATAAAATAGCATAAGAATTTTAAACTTATTGACTACTTGGCTATATTAATTACAACATTTAGAAAGTAAAGATCATGATCCGTTATTTATGCATAACAATTGTTTTTTGCTTCTTAAGCATGGTCACTCTTGCTCAAGACGTATCTGAAGAAGAAACAATACATACAATCCAATTAACCATCATTCAGAATAAGTGATACGAATTGCTCAATGCTCAAAAGCAAGGAGCCCGAAAGTATACGATGGCTCAAAACAGCAACGCACTTCCATAGTCCGTTCCTAACAGAAACGACATTTATCTGATATCGCTATCCATCATAAAAACTGAAATTTAATTAATTCTATTTCACCTTTACCCATTCCTTAACCACAGTCTCACCAGCATCATTCTTAAGCTGAATGAAGTAAATACCTTCTGGCATTTCATCCAAACTGAAACTCAATCTTTGCTTCTCATTACCTACAGTAATTCTTTTAAGAACTTTTATCAATCTTCCATTCTGATCCAATATCGAAATTGCTAGCTCTTGCTTTTCATTATCTGCAACAGTGATGTTCAATTCAGCACTAGAAGGGTTAGGGTATATCTCAAATGTGTTTAATAAATCTATATTGTCATTGCTGACAATTGGTGAGAAATTAGCAATTAGGGTCATTGGTCCTTGTATATTTATTTCTTGCACTGCATCTGTAGAATTTATACTTCCAGACCAATGTGAAAAGGCAAATCCTTCTCTTGCAATCGCTTCTATATTGAATGGAGCATTTTCAAAGTAATCTCCATTCCATTGTTGATCATCAAGCCTAAGACTGTTGAGCTGTATGTATCCCATTGTTGTATCATCAATCTGAGTAGTCAGTGGATGATAGTTGGGCAAGTTTAAGGTAGAAAGAATGTGATTTTTTGCCTGCTGTGGTCGGTTGTCGGCGTAGTTTCTCATGTATGAGAGAGCCGATGAATAAGAGCTCACGTTGCCTCCCCAACGGTCGTAATGTCTTTGCACTTCACTATTAGATATTGCGGCAATACTGTCGATGTGTGCTCTTACATTAGTGACTAAGAACCGAGTGTTCAACTCATCAGCATAGCGATTGACAAACTTGACCTTGAAATCATTGTTGGCCATTAACTTCCTAAAGATAAGGGTAGACCAAGATGGATTAGGCCAGGAGTCGCCATTGCTTTCCAAAGCAAAGGCCAAGGTGTTGTTGAAATGATCAAAATTATTCCAAATGTTGAATCCAAAATCTGTATCAAAAAGTATCCAACGCCACTTGGTCTCGGGAGATTTCCAAAATCTAATATTATTTCCTGGCCAGTCAGTATTGTTGACAAAGATCTGTGCGATCTGGTACATGATATAATTGTCGATATCCATCTGGGAATCGACATAATCATAATTGGCTTGGAGGGATAGGTTGTTGGCTTCTATGAAGTTATAGAAGGCATCATATTCCTCTTCAAAACCCTCTAGTTCTAATATCTTGATGCTGTCAGGATCGATATCAAACTTGGATGCGATAAAATGCTCATTGATTTTTTCTCTCACATTATAAATGCCCGAATAACTTCCATTGAAATAAGTTGCTGCTGGTTGATAAGCTTGAATTTCAATTCCACTTCCTGCCATCAAGGTAGTCATTACTCCATCTCGGAGATTTGCATTCAACCAATCGTTACCCGCGTTTCTCAAGATCAATGCTTGGAATTTTTGATAGGGTAGATTGGAAAATATCGGGTAATCAATTTCTTTGTCACCGTATTGATTTCTGGCAAATATGGAAAGCGAACGCTGCGCATTTGCTCTACTCCAACCACCAAATATCTTGACTCCACCGTCGATAGAGACATGCTCATTGGTTTCTTCATCATAAAATGAAAAGTTGATTGGTCTTTCCCAATCTTCCCAGAAGTTTGCACCAAAATAAGGCTCATACATGTCATAGTCAGGAGGCCCAAAGACATAAATTCCAGATTCTTCACTAAAGAAATTATCTGGTTCAGTGACCAAAGAGATGATGGGTATGTTATGATTAATATTTACCAAATAGGATCTTGTTTGAATTCTTGAAGGGACATAATTATCTTCATATACTCTTGCTCTGATGATGGTCGTCTGGTCAATATTAATTGGGTTGACGTATAGTTCTGATTCTTCAGTAGGTTCTGTAGAGTCGTCGGTGTATCTAATATCCTTATTTCCATCCACTGTCATGGTTAATTCGAGAGGTTCTGATTGACCACCGTCATGAGAAAATAAGATGTCGTCTTCAGTCAATCCCATGAGTGCAGGTGATGTATTTGCTTCTCCAGGAGTTGGGATTTCAAAATAAGCTGTTTCACCAGTTTGCTCATTAAGTCCAAAAGCAATATTTGACGAAAGTGCTGGCACCTCCAGACTACTTACCAAAACAGTATCAGAATTAAATAAATGCAATGATTCACCTTCAACGGATATCTTGAAATTTGTATGCAAGAATTCATCTCCTAGGTTGAGAATTTCTGCAGGTGAACTGCCACTGGTATTTGTTTCAGTGAAGGCAATAGTTAGAAATGGAATCAAACTAAAATCAGAAGAAGTGAGAGAAGTATTATGCCCTTGCACACAAAACACATTTTCTCCCTCTTGTAAATAGTCACCAAGATTATTCATGAAGATCCTTTCTGGTAAGCCACCATTATAAATGCTTGCTTCATGATCGGTATCGGTTGTGTCATCGTAGTTGGGTGGATAGCCATCGATGTTGGCGCGGGCAATTTCTACGCCGTTGATGTATGCCACATAACCGTCGTCATAATCCATGTCGAGGTAAATGGCAGTTGCGGCTGTAATATCTTGAACATTGAATTTTCTTCTGATATAAATTGATGTTGAACCTTGGGGAATGGTGGTGCTGTCGTCTCCATCTCCGTAGCCAAATCCAGAAGCGCCACTTTCCCAACTGCTATCATCAAATTCAAGATTGGTCCATTCTGGATCTACATTCTGCTGTGGAACTAGATATTGAAATACGTCTCCTTGTGAAATCATACCTCTCCATGACACAGTATAAGTTCTATCTTTTTTTGATGCCCACAGCACTAAGTATTCATCAGTCTTTATGTTGGTGTTTGGGAATCTCCATTTACTTGGATTGTTAATCTTGTCTGTGATAAAATAGCCTTCAAGATTAATATCCTCCGTTCCGTAGTTATGGAGCTCAATCCAATCAGGGCTTTCCCTATCTTCATCAAAGAAGCTACTGTTGGAACTAACAGCTTCGTTGATATTTATAGTCTGTGCATTGATCTGTAGACAGAAGAATATACAAACTAACAAAAGATTGATGTTAAGAAATCGCATGTTCTTTATCTTATTTTCCGTAATGTAAATGAAGCACTTTCGCTTCTCCTAATTCAGTTGCTTGCACAATAAAAATATTATCATAGATTGACTCATCTATCTGCTCCATCCTGGCATCGCCTAATAAGGTGTTGACAAAAGTTGGAGTAGAATTGGAATGCCCCACAATGAGAACTGTTCCATTGGTATGATTTGTGAAAACTTCATTTGCGCAAGCGGTAGGATCTCTAGGGTCAAATAGCATCACATCAAGGCCTTTAGCTTTTGCAGTAGGTTGAGCCGTTTGCTTGGTTCTTTTATAATCAGAAGAATAGACTGCTGTAATTGGAAGGTCAGAAAGAAATCTTGCAAGGTCTTGCGCTCTTTCATGCCCGATTTTTGTAAGCTCAGGATCGCCTTTGATGGTATCTTTTTCTGCATGCCTGACCAAGATAAAAGTAGTACTATGATTGTGATCTGTCGTTACATTTATGGTAGAAATAGATTCCTCTTGAATAGAAGTTTCGTTGGACGAACAGCCAGAAACTTGAAAGAAGAATGAGGCGATAATAAAGTAGATTGAACTTAGGTAATACATGTGCTTATTTGATTTACAAACTAATACTTAAAGTTAGCAAAATACACGAGTAATGATGGATAGAAAAGTGATCTTGATAAAGTACGTGTGACGTATTGATGTTTAACATAGAATGTGCCGTTTTCATGCTTAAATTGGGATTGAAAATCACTTTTATGCGTTCACTTATCTGTTTGGTGCTCTGTTTGATTCTGACTTCTGTAAAAACTTCAGCTCAAGAACAATGTGACCGCGTCGGATTCTCCAATGGTTGGATGCTTAATATGCCTCTGCTAAGGTAAATGATATCGTCCAAGCCTGTGCCGCTACCAAAGCCAATAAAGCTAGTTACATTTTACACTACACGAGGCAAAATCTAAATTGGATACAGGGTCGACCTTTTCTTTCTTCTTGAACAAGTATGACCCAGATCCAGAGATTTTATAAATCGGAATGGCATATGAAACACTTACGAACCATCCAGTAGAATGGTCAACTCTAGAACCAAATTCATAGCCACCGCCTACCTGAAGATCAAGTACATTCATTCCTGTGTACAAGGAGAATAGGTTAATTTGAGTTTGATCAATTTCGCTGATGGTGCTAGAGTAGAGGATGCCGCATTGAAATCCAATGAGGTTGGTAAATTCTGTTCTGTCTTCAATAAGATCATTGGTACTTACGTTACGTGTAAAAAGGGCATCTCCATAATTAATGCTTAGGCCCACACCAAAAGACGAGAAGAGCTCGAGGAAACCTCTGGACTCATCATCTATGCTGTTTTCGGTTACATGGAATTTTGCAGCGGGTAGGTTGATGCCACTATTGAGTAGCCACCTTTTTTCCTTAAAGTTCTCTGTGGTGATGGATTGAGCATGCGTACATACTGGTATCAGTAAGAAGATTAACATGTATTTCATATTGCCTGGAGTTTGTCTGAATTACTATTATTATGTTATTTCCCACAAGCATTGTAGATGCGATTTGTATAGACCTTAACTAAGAGATGGACAAATTTACTTCAATTGTTTGGGGCATTACCTGCTGTAAATAGTATAAACTTTTGAGATTGCCTTTTATTGTATATCGCATGATTACCAATTTTGTTAAAATAATAATTTGGGATGAAGAAGGTCATTTTATATATTTGACTAGACTTTTACCCCAATAAATAATATGAATCCGGAAAAAATTGCAGAATACTCAGAAATGCTCATAGATTGGGTTGTTTCATTTGCTCCCAAATTGTTAATGGCGATTGCTATTCTCTTTGTAGGTTTCTTTATTGTAAAGAAGATTACAAAGTTAATCAAGGTAGGGCTTAAAAAATCTAGTCTTGATTTCGAGATCTCAGAGTTTTTGGGCTCCTTGATTGAAATGATTATGAAACTGGCAGTCATTTTATTTGCTGTCAGTATGCTTGGTGTGGAAATGACAGCTGTTATAGGTTTGTTGGCAGCTGCTGGATTTGCAGTTGGAATGGCACTTCAAGGATTCTTAGGTAACTTTGCCTCAGGATTAACCATTTTATTTTTAAAACCATACAAGGTTGGAGACTGGGTGAAAGTATCAGATCATTTTGGAAAGTGCACAAGTATCCAGATCTTTAACACCACCTTAGTCACCCCAAACGATAAAACCTTGATTATTCCAAATGGTCAAGTAACTGATAATATTATTACCAACTTTTCAACGGAAGGGAATATTCGTCTAGAATTAAATGTGACAATGCCTTATGAAGAAAGCTTCCCAAGAGTGAAAAGTGTTATTGAGGGAGCTTTGTCATCATCTGAATATGTAATAAAAGACAGGGAAGCGACAATAGGAATTGAAGCTTATGATAGTCATAATATAACAATAGCTGTCCGTCCATATATTAATC
Organism: Devaleraea mollis; assembly: GCA_032361265.1. Lineage (NCBI taxonomy): Eukaryota > Rhodophyta > Florideophyceae > Palmariales > Palmariaceae > Devaleraea > Devaleraea mollis. The sequence continues at coordinate 2,158 of JAULCF010038897.1, read as the reverse complement.
CTGATGACTATTGGAATGCTACATTTGAAGTATATGGTTTAATCAAGAAGGCTTTTAGTGAGAATAAAATCCGAGCGGCATATAGCGAAGGGGTTGAATTGGGTCCTATTGGAGACTAAAGTAACAAGGTTACCAACCAAAATTATGGAACTCTCGTTTATACAAATAAAAGGATGAAAAACTTATTTTATTTGGCTCTTTGCACAGTGTTATTGACCTCATGTGATCCAGAATTGACCTACGTATATTCAATACAGAATGAGGGGCTCGATACTATTTTTGCAGATGTTAAAACAGAAGATGTTAACCTAGAGTTTATGAATACTGGGATTGCACCTGGAGAAACTAGAGAAATAATGACTTATGTTGGGGTTGGAACGACAGAGGGAATTGAGACCACTTCAATCTTTATTCAAGAGCTTGAAATCGAAAATGCTAGTGGAGATCCATATAACAAAGACCCACTTGATAATACTTTATGGGAAACTACAGTTGAATCTGATAATGCTGGCTTGTTTTTATTGAGGGTGGGAGATGAGGATTTTTAATATAAAGTATTCCAGGATAGTTCATTGAGTTTTTTGCAACAACGCGTGGGCAAAATAATTTTAGCTTCAGAACGCAGAGCTTGCCTGCAGATGGATGGTGGTGGGTTTTTCTTTGTTGCTTTCTTTTTGGCGGCAGCAAAAAGAAAGTAAAAAGTCAATGAATTACCTAGGGTTTAAAATATCAAAATGATATGAGGAAGTCTAATCCCTTGCAATATTACATTGCAACTTCAACTCATTCATTTGATTCTGCCAAAAGTTCATGGATAAAGCATCCTCATGAAGATTTGCTGCTTCTTGAGTAGACTCTCTGACTTGTTGAGACCACACATCTAAAAGGGCATCGATTGACTCTTCCGAGAAAGGTCCATTATCAAATTGAATTTTAAAGGTGCTGAATTCTTCTTCAAATAATGTCATGCCATAAACTAGACGGTCACAGGCTGCTGACAGTTGTTGCAACCCAAAAATCCCACCTCCACTAGGCATGCAGTTATTGGATGTTTCGCCCCAATCATCTTGAATGCTTGTTACCCCATTAGGACTTGTGATATTTTGAAAGGCATTGTCTAGGTCCCAAGGGATCAGATGTATTTTTTCTCTGCTAGGCTCTTCGATAAAATAAAAGTTATGTGGGGAGCATCCATTAAAACAATACCAGTGGAAAGGACCATCATCATGTTTGATCGTTCTGTCAACCATCGCATAGGCCATTATTTTATCAAGATCCATCCATTTAATGATGGCAGCTTTAATTTCTTCATCGTTAGCAGCCTGATCTAGATCAATTGCTAATCCTTTGATGATATCAAAAGAAGGGTTATCATCTTCATTGGTTTTTAGCGCATCCCGATAGACAGCATCAAAATGTGGATTTCCTTGATCGTTTAAGGGCCACACCTCTTTGTATACATTGCCATCTCCATCATCAAGATGATACTTGGAAAATCGACCATCAATCTGTTCCACTAGGATAAATAGTCCCACAAACTTTCCATTAATCTTTAATCTAACATGGACAGCACGTGGCGAAGGAATACCCATCTGGTCAAAAAGCCAATATCCTAATCGATCTCTCATCTGAGTTGGATCTTGATTCATCGAATGAAACTGAAGTTTTCTGAGTCCATAAAACTTGTCTTCTCGACCTTCCCAATTTATTTTTACTTTCATTGAAAGCTTTGTGCAAGTTTTAAAGCCTGAAGGTTCAAACGAAAATGCACCACTAGAAGTACAACCCGCAAAAGAGCCAAACGAACCTTTGTATCTCACACCAACTGGGCCTATAGTTTCATCTTCAAAACTTAGTGAGCCTTGGACATATTGCTCGGCAGTAGGGTCGCTATCAATAGCGGCTAGGTTAGGAACAGTTAATTCAAAAGTATGAAGCTTGGTCTGATCAAAGATATAGTCCGAATCTAGATTTAAATAATTCTCCTCGCCAGTAGATTCAACAATAGTGGGATTTGTAGTGGTGGTTGGTGATTGAACAGGGGTAATAGTAACTGGTTCTTTCTCACACTGTGTTAATAGCAGGACAGAAAGAAGTACTAGACTAAACTTTGTGATATAGAAGACTAACTTCATGATGTTCTAAATTACAATAAGTT